>BQKN01000068.1:1963641-1984015 GCA_022839385.1 Asparagus kiusianus | reverse complement strand
CAAAATAGTATTTTTCAATTCTATTCATTTGTTTCATATATAAACTCAAAAATTATTAAACCAATAACATATATGTATATATATATATATAACTATATATATACAAAAACCAAAACGTGTATGTGTGTATATGATTGAGCTTAAAGTACTAACACACATAATATAAAACCTAAACTAAATTACCCAAGCTTGATGATCTTCAACGAAGCTCTATCTTGGTATACTTGCGGATGAAGCTTGACTTGGATCTTTAACATGAATTGCAAGTCTTCAACCCGACATTTCCGCCAACCTCCATTGGATTTCATCGTTGAAGCGCAATTCCATCCATCCTCCAACAACGTTGTTTGTCTATAATAAATAAGAAAACACAAGTACTAGACAAACAACATTAGTGGTAAATTGTTTGTTAAACATCATCAAAACAAGAAGGCCAACATTATACATTTATGAGATTTCATAATCATATTAAGCATTAAGATCATTTTAAGCTTTAAATGACATATACCGTATCATGACAATAAACATCCTCCAGATTGGCATAGGAGTGTATGCCCAAGTGGTGATCATACAACTTCTTCCTTTTATTCTCTGACCCCTTCATGGATTTATTCTTTAAAAAAATATTTCAGTAAATATGCAATGAAATAATATATTTTATTTATAAAGTAGTTTTTATGAAACTAACCTTGGCGGCATCGCTGTCCCAATACATGAGGAGAGCCATGAAATGAAGCTCGTCAACTCGGTCATCGAGGTTTAAAAACCTCTGCCAGTCCTCCTCATACCTGTCATAAGTAAAGTGTTTGATCTCATGCCTCCATTGTTTGAGGACTGCTTCAACCTTGACATTAAACACATAATTCCAAGCCCCCTCAAAGTCTTCAAGGCAGAAGCATTCATGTAGATTTACATACACATTTAGTTCGGATAATTTAATATCAATTACTAATTATTAATAAATGAAAAGCTAAAGCAATATGCAGTTACTATAATCTCAGTCCATATCGCCTCGTACGCGGTCCATAGTAGTTCTCGGAAGTGAAAATAAGGGTTGATAATGCTCGCTCTACGCACGAGAACCCCAATGTATACATTCAATCTTATCGACCAAGGACCAGTAGGCAAATTATAACTATTCCACCGAATTACCGCCCTCATTGCTCTTGGTGGTTGTTTAGATTCAGGCTTACCTCCGCCACGTCGGCTCTCTATGCGATCTGGCTTAGCACCTACAATAATAACAATAAGATAATATATCATAAAATATATAAATCTGAAAAGACCATTATGCATGAATTCTAACTAAATTTTATACAGTGATACCCTACTTTACTACTGCTTACATAAAATATAATAACACTATGTACTATACTTACTATATAGTAGATGAACCTTGTTTTGTGAATAATAAAATTACACTAGCTTACAGAAGCAAAAATACCAACCAGTGCATGAGGCATCTACCTTAATTAATTTATCTTACTGGTTTTTCTAACAAAAGTTTATAATTAAATTTCTGGAATTGGTAAAATAAGCAAGGAGATAGTTAAAAGTATTTATGCAATTTACCATTCGCTTTCTCTCTTTCTTTTGCTGCGAGTGCAGTATTTTTCCTAATCTACAACATAGGAAGCATTTCCTCCAACTTTCTCGCAGCACGTGAGTGAAACTTCATTGAGTCGGTTTTGGACTTATGAGAGTCCGGAGAGAAGGGTAAACTGAGATAGTCTTGCGTCTTCGGACGCAAGTTAGTGTGGAATGTATACGAAGGGTATGTCGGGGCCCAAGTAGCACCTACATAAGAAAGGAGAATCATAAATATAAATTTTAAATTGACCATTATCAAATGTTAAATAATGAATACCTTCATCGGAGGATGGTTCTGGTGCTGCATCAGAGGGGCCGGGTGATGAATAACCCACATCTGTAACAAATGAACACTATGAGTTTTCTGCTAACTAATAATTTAAAAAAAATATTGAAATAATTTTTATACCTACATCCGAAGATGGTGGTGTATCATCAGCACCGGTACTCGGTGTGATACTCCGTCTTTGATCACCCCCCGGGCTGAAGAGCCTCCTCATCTGAAAATACAATTTTCCTCATAGTTTTTTAATATAATAATCTAAAAATCAGTAAAGTAGTGTAATATATATAGTTCATACCAAAATCAAGGGTCACATTCTGTGTGTTTGAGAATTCTTGCTAAACGTCATCAGATGACCCAATTGGTTCACTATAATTATCTTTACTTTCTTTAATATTTTTTTCATTGTTATTAGGAAGAACAAGAGATCTTGGCTCTTTGTACAAAACCACTCAATCAGACATGACATTCGGATCTTTCACGTAAAAGCGCTGATCAGCTTGTTCTGCGAAAATGAATTTCTCATCTGTATATACTTCTCGATGGAGATTGACTAGTGTAAATCCATAATGATCCTTTTGCTTTTTTGCAGGACACCACCGAACCTCGAACATCGTGTAACTACATTGTTTTGTTTTACCAAACCCGTAAATTACCTCAACAATATCTTCTACTTGGCCATAATATAGTATGTCAGCTTGAATTGGGTTCTGATCTCTTATACTTGAAAAACATTCTTGAGCAAATAAACCCATGACCCCACTGTTCTAGGTTATCCTCCTATCATCGGTCTCTAGCGTTCGAAATTTATATCCATTGACCAAATACTCATTATAACGTCTCACTTCGTGATAAGGACGTTGTGCATGGAAAATAATTTTATCTGATAATGTAGTGCCATCAAGAAGTGATTTTTCAACCTACGCCAAATAATTTGAGAATATTTAGGTGATGGTATATCATGAATGTTCAACAATTAATTGTAAAACACTTACATCAAATCTAAACCAGTCAGAAAATTCTTTCTTATGTCTTTTCTGAATATTATGTGTTGCATTCCTACCGATTATTTCATTCTTAAGCTTCTCCAGATGTCACCTATATAAAAAATATATAAGTTTTTATTGATAAACTATATGTAAAATGAATACTTCTCATCTATATTACTGATTTTATTTGTTGCCTTCGATAGTCTTTGAACATATCAAAGTTTTCCAACACATATGCATGAATTTGATCTAAGAGACATCTCAGATATTTTTCACGATTCCTCTCCTTATCAAGTACTTGAGATGTGGTTTTTTTCTTATGCATGTAACTGTAGACGGTAAAAATTACCGTTGCGGACTGACGAACGAATTCGTCCACGAGTCGGAACCACCGACTTGGGTGAAGGACGGGCCGCGGTCATGGGATGGGCTCGCTGACACACGGACCCCATATTCGCCCTCACGCGCCAAGTCACGTAGATTCGCCGGTAAGGTGAATTCACCCTTATAAACCAAAGTTATCCGTATCCGCCTGCAGGGGTCCGAATTCGCCCACGCGAGTCGAGAGCCGGGTTCTCGGGGACAAGCCTTCCGTACTTCCCGCGATGTGAAGGGAGGGAGCACAGCGCTCCAGGCCCATCAGATTGCCACCCACGATACGAGTGAGTGGACAGGTGCCAGAGCAGCCTGCGCGCTCATAAATACGGTTCACCTCACCCGTCCGAATCAAGAGCTGAATCCGTCGGCATGTGGCAAGCTGTCCAAACCCACTCGAGTACTGGGTATCTATTCTCCCGCTCCTATTAAGGCGTAGGGAGAGGGCACAGTGCCCTAGGCCCGTCAGATGGCCGCCCACAGTACAAGTGAGCAGACAGGCGCCAAAGCAGCCTGCACCCTCATAAATGCAGCTTACCTCACTTGCCCGAGCGAAGGGCTAGGGCTGCCGGCATTCGGCAAGCTGTCCGAATCCACTCGAGTATCTGGCAGCCGCTGTCACACATACGAGGAGGGGCTTTCCCACTCCTACATGACGTGATTTGAAACACGGCTCCTCGAATGACCGCTCATGGTACAGGAGAACAGCAGGACATCTCTGAACAATGTATGGTCACATCCCATAATTCAAGGAGCAGCCAAGCTGTGTCCCTTACATTTAAGAGCCTCTTCCAACAATCCAGGGGAGGTCAGGAGAGGTCAGGGGTGGTGGAAAAAGAGGAAAAATAGGAAAAAGGGAGAGGTCAAGAACTCTTAGAGGAGAATCGATGATAAACTCCCTGCATAATCCTCGCACGGCAGCACCATCTTCAAGTTCCGAGCTCCGATCGCCAACGAACTGGGAGATTCGAACTCCATCGACCCGAGCTTCTACTGAGTACTGAAGCTCTCCAGCAACCTCGGTCAAACCGTCCAAGGGAAGCAAACTCGGCACGAGCACCGAGCGAAGCATCCTGTAGCTACCGAAAGTCCTCACGTTAAACAAGGAGGGCATTCCCTCTGCTTCTGTTGTAATTTCGATTGATTAGTTTGTAATAAGTCATTCTTATTAATACAAACAAAATCTCCTGTTTTTGGGAAAATCAGAAATTTACACCTACAGAAGATGGTGACCATAGTGGGAGAAGTTGTTTCCTCAAGCGAAATGGTGGTAGCTCAGTTCGACGAGGTTGCTGTTGGGATGACTGTGGAGTCCCTAGAGATCGAGTTCGACCAAGCCAAGTACGAAGAGTACTTGTCTTCTTCCTCTTCCGGTGGCGATGCGTCCCGCAAACGCCACAGAGTCGTGCATAGGAGCCGACCTCAGACGGTCAAAGCTTCCGCGCTTAAAGGCTCTACCCGAGTCTTGTTGGGAGAACCTACTCCAAAGTCGATCAAGGCCAAGCCACAGATCGAGAGCATGGGGCGAGAGCTCGCTAGATGGGTCGCCAAACGGTCCTCGGCGTCACCCGCCCCGGAGGGAACACCGGTTCATTCCGGCATAGATCATGCTGCCACAACCCACGCGTACGCTCTTCCCTCTAGAAGAGCTCTCCAGCGGCGACGGCAGACGCTCGCTAAACAAGAGGCCCAAGCCTTCGTCTCATACGACGGCCTGAACTACTACACAGGCCCGAAAGACGTTCGACGAAGAGGCAACTCATCTTACGCCGGAGGGCTCTCCAAATCAGGAGCGCCGACGGACAAAAACAGGGCCACCCGCTCAGTTGAACTTCACTTCTCAGGTCACATCCCTGATGCGAATAAACCACTGTGAGCACGCGAGTCTGCCCAAGTAGGCGAATCCTCAAAGACAGGCGGATCTTACTTGGGCAACTTAACGAGTGAGTGTAACAAGCGGGAAAGCCTTGACCCCAGAGGCAAACCGATAGGCGATGACTCGCCAACTCGCCCGCGCGAGCGGGGGGTTGAACCTCGTCCACACGTTGGAGTTCGCCCGAGCGCGAGAGTTTGTCTGTCAAGGCAAACTCGCCCAGCTCCTACATCAAAGCGTTCCACCCAGTGTACGGCAGGGGGTGCATCCCAGACCCTCTTGTGCGACCACTCAGGCGACCCATCTGACCCCGAGGGTGTTCGCCAGTCACCCACAGAAGACCTCCAGGATTACCTAACCCGCAAGCGCACTATACAAGAGGCGAGTCCTCAGTGCCACTGCGAAAGGCTCATCCAGACCGTTCTCGCCGACTATCAGTGTATAGAAACGGCGAAGCCTTCAGTATTTGAGAGGCTCTCTCGACGACCTTCTCGACCGAGGCCCACTCGTCAAAGACGCCGCCACCAGAGAGGACGCGCTACCGACGACCTAGAGCTCCCGTCCGCCACAATCAACATGACGGACAAGGGTAAGGCAATACTTTCTGACTCCCCAGATTAGGACTCCGTCATGGGACCCAACCTCCGGTTTGTCCAACGCGGACAAGGTGGCATATACCAGCGTACCCGTAGTCGTAAGGGGGTAAGCATCGGGTTTGATTACTCCACCCTAGCGCCTCCCTCCTACGCTGAAGATGAAGTTCATTCGGCGGCAGCCACGTCCCAAACCTCGCATTCAAGTCAGGACGCACCGGCGAGGGTACACATGACCGAACTCACCCACGAGTAGACGGTAGCCCAAATGCTGGAGGAGCAGCAGGCCACCATCGACTCTCTAAGAGAGATGATGGAGCAACTTCTGAACAAGAAGAAGAAAAAAAGAACCCAGCGTCCCTTACCCCGGCGAACTGGGGACAAAGAGTGGGTACCTCCCCGTCGCCCGGCGACTGAAACGGAAGATAACAGTAATCCGCAATCCGATTACTCTTCCAAGAAGTCGCTGGGGACGTCGCATACCGGTAGCATCCGCGACAAGAGGTTCGACGAGTTCCAAGACCAGCTCAACGCGCTAAACATTCAGCAAAACATGAACAAGCTGGGGGTGGTCCGTCCCTACCCTATCGAATGGGATACGGTCCCGTACCCGGTGAAGTTCAAGCCGATCAACTTGGTGCAATTTGACGGCAAGGGTTCGCCCTCGTAGCACATCTACTACTTCATGGCGTAGACTGGATTCCTTACGGGGAATGACGCCATTCTCACTCGACTATTCATAGGTACCCTAAAGGGGGTGGCCTTTGAATGGTTCCGTAAGTTGGAGCCTGACTCTATCAAGTCATGGGCTGATGTTGAAAGGCTCTTTTTGGCCCGCTTTTTCGACGACGACACAGAAGTGTCAATGGCTACTCTCCTCGCTGAAAAGCAACGGAAGTCGGAGTCGGTCAATGACTTCGTGAAAAGATTTCGAAACCGATCAGTGCACTGTCGGGACCAAGTTTCCGAGTCAACACTGATCGAGATGTGCTGCAACAACCTGTCGATCCATATTTTATCCAAAATAGGCACGGTGGAAACTCGGACATGGAAAGAGCTTGTGCGTCAGGGCGAGCAAGTGGAAAACATGATTAAGAGGCTAGAGGCCGAAGAGCCGCAGCCCAAGAAGGGAGCCACGGAGCCGGCTGTGCCAAAGAATACCCCTCGAACGAGAGGAAAAGAGATCATGGCAGTCGATTCCGCCCCGACGCCAAAGGCTGCTCAAAGGCCAAAGCCCAGACAATTCGAACAACGCCCCCCGCGGCAATACGACTTCAAAGAAGATCAGGTGGTGGCAACGTTCGATACGCTACTCAAGAGCGGTCGAATCAAACTGCCAGAAGCCACGAAGCCTGAGGAGGCGGACAAAACCGGTGACCCGAGGTACTGTGCCTATCACAGATTCCTTGGCCACCACACAACCAAGTGCTATGTCCTCAAGGACAAGCTCCAGGCCCTCTACGACGCGGGGGTCTTGAAGAAAGAGAAAGTTCAAAAGCAGGTGACTACGAACATGATCACCTTAAGCTTTGGGACAGATCTCCCGGAGGTTCAAGCTCTAGCAGGGGTAATTCCTATCCCCAAGGCGGTCTTGAAAATCACCAATGACGACCCTCACAACCAGTGGGGGAAGGGTTTAACTCCACAAACTCTGCCATCGGGTCAGGTGATGTGGGTCCACCCGGACCTCCTCAACGATGAGCAATGGACTGCAAAGCCTTTGAAAGAGGCTAAGGGAAAGCATTGCAATGTCGTCTCCGCCATCCTGGGTAGCGATAACGCAGCAATAACTGCCCTGACCGACTCCAAAGAGGACACCAACGTCTTCGCCACGAGAGCAGGGAAGGAATTCGCGAAGGAATATCCCACGAGGGCGGAGAACTCGGCGGGACCTCCCACGAGGCCAGCCACGACAAACCCTCCCAATCCAGACGGACCAAGCTCAAACCGCCAATCTTTCCGGTTCAACGTGCTCGCGCAGCTGAAAAGCATCCCTGCGCGAATTACCATGTACGACCTCCTTCGGCTATCCAAGTCTACCCGAGAGGCCCTACAAGAGGCGTTGGCCGACTCAGAGGTGTTCTCCACCCATTTCCTGAAAGAGACAGAGGCAGAACAAGAATGTGTGGTTTGTTGCCAAATCACCGAGAGACGAGTCCCGTGCATCACTTTCACTCCTGAGGACATGCTCATCAAGAGCACATCTCATGACCGGCCACTGTACTTCACGGGATACGTTGGTTTGTCGAAAGTGGATCGGATTCAGGTCGACCCGGGTTCTGCGCTGAGCATAGTACCCCTAAAGTTGATCAAACACCTAGGAATACCGCCAAAACATCTGTCCTCGACCACCATAACCATTTTTGGCTTTAACGCTACGGGGACACGGCCGCTGGGCAAAATCCGCCTGAAATGCCGACTAGGCGACATGAAGACGGAGGTGACCTGCTACGTCATCGATGCCGAGCCTTCCTACAACGTACTCTTAGGACGCCCGTGGATCCATGGCAACCGAATAGTCCCATCCACCCTTCACCAATGCCTAAGTATGTGGACGATTACGAGCAAATGAAAACAGTAGTGGCCGACAAACAACCCTTCAAAGGCATCAAAAATTACTTCACGGATTCTCTGTTGTACCAAGACCCCGTCGAGCCACCGGTTGAAGAACCGGAGAGCGGCAACGAGGCGGATAGCGAACCTGAGTACAGCGATAACCTAATTCTAAATGACTTCGAGTCAATTGTAATCGGTTATGAAAGTCACCATGTAACCAACGCTGTTCAGGCGGAGAAGATTGTCATGAATGAGAAATCCAACTTTGCTTATTTGTCGTCTTGTTCTACGTCCGAGGATGATGAACCCAATGACCTGTGGTCAAAACTCTACGACGATCCCTCCCTCCACTTGCCAGTATGCTCGTCATACGTTGCAAAAACACGGCCGATTGAGTCGTCGCAAGCTATACTTGTTGTGTCAGCCCGAATTAATTATCAAAAAGATATTATTTTCGGCCGAATCGATCGTCCCCTACGCACACTATAGGATGAATCTGAAGATAAGGACCCAGCGCCTCAATTTTTGCAATACAGCCAAGTCGCCAAGCACATGATGAGTGACATGGGGTATGACTTCACTCACTTAGAGGGCCTGAATTACGGCCGAGGGCGCAAAACGGTCATTAGACCTGCCCACGTACCCAAGGGTAAACCCTCGAATTACTTCAACAGGACTCGGAGGAGCTTAGGCTACTCCTCTTCCTCATCGGACCTGTGCTGTTATGTCAACGAGGATTCCGACTATGCATGTTCAGGAGATCGATCGTCGGTTACCTCAGCATGGGACTAGGATATCAGCGTGAGAGATCTGTTCGATAACCTCACAGTCTACATGGCTACGATGTATCCCACCGAAATGGCGGAGGATGGACAACTTCCGCTTTATGACGAGACATGGGATCGTCATGTTAATGTCCAGTGGAATAATCGCTTCGAGCAACGGGAACCACCGATCGAAGACGAAATCCTCCAGGTGAACATGGGCACTGGCACGAATCCCAAGCCCATATTCATCAGTGGAAGTCTACCTCCTCAAGAAAAAGAAGATCTCATCGCCCTCATACGGGAATACATTAACGTCTTTGCATGGAATTATGAGGACATGCCGGGCTTGGATCCGCGGGTCGCCACGCATCGCCTCAACATCAGCTCAGACGCCAAGCCAGTCAAGCAACAACAGAGGTGTTTTCGCCCTCAGATTATGGAGGCAATCGAGGCCGAAGTGAAGAAACTTATCGAATCCGGTTTCATCAGAGAGGAACAGCACCCCGACTGGGTGGCCAATATTGTTCCGGTCCTGAAGAAAAACGGTAAGATCCGCATCTGTATCGACTTCAGAGACCTCAATGCCGCATGCCCTAAGGACGAATTTCCTTTGCCCATCACGGATGTCATCATCGATAACACGTGCGGATTTGAGAGGATGTCCTTCATTGATGGTTTCTCAGGGTACAATCAAATCAAAATGCTCCCCGAGGACGAGAAACACACTTCATTCCGAACTCCCATGGGGGTATACTACTACACGGTCATGCCCTTCGGACTCAAGAATGCCCGTGCAACCTATCAACGCGCCATGAGCACGATCTTTCGAGAGCACCTGCGAAAGACGGTAGAGTGCTATGTGGACGACCTGGTCGTGAAGAGTCGCCGCAAAGACGACCACCTCCAGGACTTGAGGACGATGTTCAAACTCATGAGGACTCACTAACTCAAGATGAATCCTACAAAGTCATTTCTAGGAATGTCTAGTGGTAAATTCCTCAGTTTCATCGTCACAACGAAAGGGATCCGAATCGACCCGGACAAGGTGTGAGCCATTCAGGAACTTCAACCGCCCCGGAACCTCAAAGAATTAAGAGGTCTTCAGAGACGATTGGCCTACATCCGAAGATTCATCTCAAATCTTTCGGGCAAATGCCCGCCATTCTCCAAGCTTATGAAGAAAGGCACCTCCTTCGTGTGGGACGATCCTTGCCAGCGGGCCTTCGAAGAGATCAAAGCTTACCTCTCGAACCCACCCGTCCTTGCGGCGCCGATCTCAGGAAAGCCATTTCTCATCTATATACGGGCCATGGAGCATTCTCTAGGCGCCCTCTTGGCACAAAATGACGACGCGAGCCATGAGCAAGGCATCTACTACCTAAGTAGAACCATGCAAGGCGCCGAACAATGGTACCCGATGGTCGAGAAAGAATGTTTGGCCTTGGTGTTCGCCATCCAAAAGATGCGACACTACTTGGTTGGTCAGACAATCCATGTCATCTCCCGGATGAACCCCATCCGGGTCTTCATGACACAACCCGCGGCGTTAAACTGGCGCCTGGCCAAGTGGGCACTTCTGCTCTCTCAGTATGACATCCACTTCATGCCACAAAAGTCGATCAAAGGGCAAGCCATCTGCGATCTCATGGCTAGTCACCCGCTGGGGGCGAAGACCGACCTATTTGAAGATTTGCCAAATGAACCGCCCGAAGCCAACGTGACCTCGTTACCGGAAGTGTGGCAGATGTTCTTCGACAGCGCGTCTCGCGCAGCCGCGAACGGCTCTATTGTCGCAGGAGTAGGAGTAGTCCTCACTTCTCCACATAACCACATGTTACCCCGAGCCTTTTCTTTGACAGAGCCATGCACCAACAACGTGGCTGAGTACAACGCGTTACTCATCGGGCCGGTTCCCTAGTCGAAGGTCCGAAATGCGGGCGAAATTCGCGCCACGCGTCTGCTTGCGGGCCCAAATGCTTGCCAGTTAAGGCTTTGTTAATGCTCATTAATGGTGAAGCGATGTGACGCCTCGCCTCTTGGGCTCAATCTGATCGGTCGGTTTGGGGTCCCGAGAGGAATGGCCTTTATTAGCGTGGAGCTCGAGGCGTCGCAGGACACCTGCGCCGCTCGATTGCTTGGGATGACAGATCCCAACCGTCGGGTTTTTGGATATATATCCCATACTTGCCATCTTTTCAGCAAGGTTCTCACGTCTTTGAAATAATTCATGAGCGAGAATCGCTGCATAAACCCTCCATGGCCTCCGCGTCTGACCATAGTTCCTCTGAGGGTGTCGGCTCTTCTGTCACCGTCGTCGACGTCAGTGCACCGCTAGCTTCCCCTGTGAGTTCGGTCCAGGGGTCTTCTGCCCCGGATCCCACGTCTCATCCTGTGTTCGAGATCCTCCAGCGGTTGGAGGGTTTGGTGCGCCGAACCGCCGTTGCCGTTTGCAAGGGTGCCGAGAGGTACTATGACGCGCTTCCCCTCGTGGAGGCGGGTCTAGGGGCGGTCCGCTACGTGGGTTGTTCCTCGCTCGCATGGCGATGTGAGCAGGAGCTCGGTCGCGTAGAGGGGTGGATGTACCTCCTCGAGGACCTGGTGCACGACGACGCTTCAGACGCACTACCGCCTCTCTTGATGCGCTTCATGCTCGAGCGTGAGGAGAGGGTGAAACGGATCCAGGCGAAGGAGGCCGACCTTAAGCACCTGCGCAAACAGCACCAGGCGGTGTTGGCCAGAATGGATGCTTATATAGACGCCGCCTTCTTCGAAGACGCTGGGTCCCTTCGCGGCCAGGCGAGGCTGCGGGATGCTTCGCTCGGTGCTCGCGCCGAGTTTGCTTCCCTTGGACGGTTTGAACGAGGTTGCTGGAGAGCTTCAATACTCAGTAGAAGCTCAGGTCGATGGAGTTCAAATCTTCTAGTTCGCTGGCGATCAGGGCCCAAGAGGGTCACATCCCATAATTCAAAGAGCAGCCAAGCGGTCTCCCTTACATTTAAGAGCCTCTTCCAGCAATCCAGGGGGAGGTCAGGGGAGGTCTGGAGAGGTGGAGAGGTCAAAAGGAAAAGAAGAAAAGGAGAATCAATGATAAGCTCTCAGCATAACTCTCGTACTGCAAGGCTCGTCCCACACGAAGGAGGTGCCTTTCTTCATAAGCTTGGAGAACGGCTGGCATTTGCCCGAAAGATTTGAGATGAATCTTCGGATGTAGGCCAATCGTCTCTGAAGACCTCTTAATTCTTTGAGGTTCCGGGGCGGTTGAAGTTCCTGAATGGCTCGCACCTTGTCCGGGTCGATTCGGATCCCTTTCGTTGTGACGACGAAACCGAGGAATTTACCACTAGCATTCTTAGAAATGGCTTCGTAGGATTCATCTTGAGTTGGTGAGTCCTCATGAGTTCGAACATCGTCCTCAAGTCCTGGAGGTGGTCGTCTTTGCGGCGACTCTTCACGACCAGGTCGTCCATATAGCACTCTACCGTCTTTCGCAGGTGCTCTCGAAAGATCGTGCTCATGGCACGTTGATAGGTTGCACCAGCATTCTTGAGTCCGAAAGGCATGACCGTGTAGCAGTATACCCCCATGGGAGTTCGGAATGAAGTGTGTTTCTCGTCCTCGGGGTGCATTTTGATTTGATTGTACCCTGAGAAACCATCCATGAAGGACATCCTCTCAAATCCGCACGTGTTATCGATGATGACATCCGTGATGGGCAAAGGAAATTCATCCTTAGGGCATGTGGCATTGAGGTCAGTTTGATTACCTTGGACGGTTTGACCGAGGTTGCTGGAGAGCTTCAGTACTCAGTAGAAGCTCGGTCGATGGAGTTCGAATCTCCCAGTTTGTTGGCGATCGGAGCTCGGAACTTGAAGATGGTGCTGCCGTGCAAGGATTATGCAAGGAGTTTATCGTCGATTCTCCTCTAAGAGTTCTTGACCTCTCCCTTTTTCCTATTTTTCCTCTTTTTCCACCACCCCTGACCTCTCCTGACCTCCCTTGGATTGCTGGAAGAGGCTCTTAAATATAAGGGAGACAGCTTGGCTGCTCCTTGAATTATGGGATGTGACCATACATTGTTCAGAGATGTCCTGCTGTTCTCCTGTACCATGAGCGGTCATTTGAGGAGCCTTGTTTCAAATCACGTCACGTAGGAGTGGGAAAGCCCCTCCTCGTATGTGTGACAGCGGCTGCCCGATACTCGAGTGGATTCGGACAGCTTGCCGAATGCCGACGGCCCTACCCCTTCGCTCGGGCAAGTGAGGTAAGCTGTATTTATGAGGGTGCAGGCTGCTTTGGCGCATGTCTGCTCACTTGTACTGTGGGCGGCCATCTGACGGGCCTGGGGCACTGTGCCCTCTCCCTACGCCTCAATAGGAGCGAGAGAATAGATACCCAGTACTCGAGTGGGTTTGGACAGCTTGCCGCATGCCGACGGATTCAGCTCTTGATTCGGACGGGTGAGGTGAATCGCATTTATGAGCGTGCAGGCTGCTCTGGCGCCTGTCCGCTCACTCGTATCGTGGGTGGCCATCTGATGGGCCTAGAGCGCTGTGCTCCCTGCCTTCACATCGTGGGAAGTAGGGAAGGCTTGTCCCCGAGAACCCGACTCTCAACTCGCGTTGGCGAATTCGGACCCCTGCAGGCGGATTCGGATAACTTTGTTTTATAAGGGTGAATTCACCTTACCGGAGAATCTACGTAACTTGGCGCGTGAGGACGAATATGGGGTCCGTGTGTCAGCAAGCCCATCCCGTGACCGCGGCCCGTCCTTCACCCAAGTGGGTGGTTCCGACTCATGGGTGAATTCGTTCGTCAGTCCGCAGCGGTAATTTTTACCATCTACAAGAGGGTTAAAAAAACTACAAACACTACATCAATTTCAGGAGGCTGAAGTTGTCGATCTTCGCCTTGACGACCGCGAGCTCTGCCGCCTGCCTAGCACGGGTCTCCGCCTCCTGCCTCCACAGAAGTCTGGCGAAGGCAGCCTCACCATCCTCCTTTCCACTTCAGCCTGGTCAAATTTGTTCAGTGGCAGAGCAGGCCTTCCTTTGACATCGTTCTCAGGGAATAAATAATCAGCCCAGTTCTTGTGGATGATCCCCGGGGCCCTTTTCTTCTTGCCTTTGTGGTCGACCGCCCCTAAGGTATTGAGGCATATATGATAGTGACAGAGCAATTCACACAGGGTCTCTACCACCAAAGGGGAGGGGTCTGAAAGTTGGTCAATCTCATCTTGACCAGGAACGTACTCCTCATACGGGAAGTCTCCTAAAGGCAGTCCTGACACGTCGTACATCTCGTGAAGGGCTATGCCGAGCTCACCGTTGGGGGTGAAAAACGTGCCACTGTCCGCACAATACAGCTCTAAGATGCTATGGAACTGAAGAGCGCTAATCTTCAGACCATGTTGAGTGGCCTGAATAGCCATGTACAGCTCCGAATTCTCGAGGTCGGAATTATCGGCCAAAATGTAATCGGTGATCTTGGACCACCAGGTCTTGCTCCCAGGCACAGAATAGATCCACCCAGGGGCCCTGAAGTCCTTAGGGGGAAAACTCCCGCCAGCTTGAAAGAAACGATGACGGAAGGTCTCCGCGACCGCTGTCGTTTCTCCGGTGGGCGCTTCATTGAACGGTAGGCCAGGACGCAAACCGGTCACCCGTTTGCAGGAACTCTTCACCCCGTACCCAGCCGTCGAGCCCGTGAAGACACCGCAAGTGACCCCGTCCTGAGTAGGGGTCAAATCCCAGTTCATCACTCTAGGGACCGCGAAAGATCACAAATCGACAATAGAGAACCCTCTCGGCATGCTGGGAAGATAATAGTGGATCCCATCCACCACGCGGAACCACCTACTCTCCTTAATCAGCAGAGCGGAATGATCAGTCGCAGCATCACCGAACAAGAATTGGGGCTTTTGTAGCTCCGTCCTGGCCTCGTTTGTCAACACCGCATCGGTGGTCAGCTCACGCAGCGTCAGATGGTGCCCATCAGTGACTCTCCTTAATCAGGCCGTCGGGCTTATCAGTAGAGAACACGGGACTGGATCCAAAGGGGGAAGTCGGGAGGGCGTCGTATATCCTGTGCCACCGGCGAGACCAATGGCCACGCCCTTCGGGAGAGCTTTGTCGGAAAAGGTCGCTGTAAGAAGGAACCAAAGAATCAAGACAGAATCCGCCATAAGGGTAAATTCGCCTATCAAGCAAAGACGGGCGAATTCGCCTGTCGAAAGGGGAAGTCCACTTAGTCAGAACAAGGTTTGCCAGTATAAACGATACTCCCCTCTACCAGAGAAAAAGCCAAACTCGCCTATCAAAAATAAGTTCGCCCCCATCCAGTAAAGGTTAAGTTCGCCCGCGGAGACAGAAATCGTCCTCTAAGGATAAATGTAAAATCAGTCTAAAAAGGGCCAACTTTACCCCAAATCAGGGAAGCTGCTAAAAGACGACGGAATTCCAGGAGGACGAGCGACACTCATCCTCCCAACCCGACGCCTGTAACCTATACGGGGTCGTCAAACGAACCCATTGACTTACCCAAGCACGGCTCCGGTACACTGGCGGGCGCGCCGGCGGAGAGACGGTCGGAATAGCGTCCAGGGCCTTTTCCCCTCGCGACACACTTCTTAGATTTCGGCGCCATTGAAGGATGAAGCGGGAACTCTCTCTGTAGAGATTTTTCAAGATTCCTGAGCACGGTAACTCTCAAAGGAAGAAAACAGCTTATTTAAAAAGGAGAGTTGCCCACGTGGCCATGATCGCCCTCGAAAGGCGAAACCCTAACGGACAAAAAACGTGGCCACGATCGAAATCGACGGCCCAGATCACCCCAGCAGGTCGAAGGGACCGTGGAAAGAGGGAAATAGGCCGGTCGTAACCCGGGACCCAAACCGAAATCGATGGCTATATCCGACGGTTAAATTCGAAAACCACGGCCACGATTCGAACGAGGCACACGAAGCTGACGTCAAATTGTCAAATCACAATGAAAGCGACATGACGAAACCACGCCGCCTTAATTGGGAAAGCATGAAGCCCTACCAGCGGACACGTGGTCTGCTCACATCAAACCTAGTTCCGCTCCCAAAGGAAAGGATTCATCGGCGAAAATCCGAATAAAATCTGTGAGTCAGGTAAAGTTTCGCCTTCGAAGCCTAACTTCACCTGAATGGCTCACCCGCCTTCGGAGGCAGGCGGCTTGCCCAAAACTTCGAAACAAACAAGGTAGCCTCGTTTAAACCCGCGCCCCAGGTGGCTAAGGGTCAGAGTGGAAATCTTAGCATTAAGCCTAAGAGAAACTACTCAACAACTCATCATACTAAGGGGAATAGTATGGCTAGCCTGATTCAAACGGTAATCGGTAAAGGCAGATCAAACCCGTTGATAGCTGAGTGTTTGCTAAAAATCCTAATGCACTTGGTCAGCCTAGAACTTCTTTGTTCAAAGTATTCTAGACTACACGTAAGCCGGTTTAGGTCTGAAAACTTTGAAGGGGGTCTTGTAGACAGTAAAAATTATCGCTGCGGACTGACGAACGAATTCGTCCACAAGTCGGAAGCACCCACTTGGGTGAAGGATGGGCCGCGGCCACGGGATGGGCTCGCTGACACACGGACCCCATATTCGCCCTCATGCGCCAAGTCACGTAGATTCGCCTGTAAGGTGAATTCACCCTTATAGTAACGTAAGGCAAACACAAAGCATTCGTTAGCCACATATCCTTCAGCTATCGATCCCTCGGGACGAGCTCGATTGCGAACATTGTGTTTCATGGAGCCTAAGTATCTTACAATTATAAGAAGAGGTAATCATTAGCATGGTAATTTTAAAAATGCATATATATTTAATGAATGTAACAAAAACCGTAAATTACCTTTCAATCGAATACATCCAACGATAAGTTACAGGACCGGCGATTCTAGCCTCTCTTGCAAGATGCTGGGTAAGATGGACCATAATTGTAAAAAATAAAGGAGGGAATATTACTTCCATATTGCATAGCGTAACTCGAACATCGGCTTTAAGCTTTTTAAATTCATCTACATCTATAACTTTAGAGCACAATTTTTTGAAGAATCCACAATACTCAATAATAATCTTCGACGCTTCTTTATCCATATTATTACGGACTGCAATTGGGAGTAGTTAATGGAGAAGAACATGATAATCATGGGTCTTCAGACCTAAGAGTTTTCTCTCTTGCACCTGGACATTATTTGATATGTTAGCAGAGTAACCATCCGACGACTTTACCGATTTGAGAATTTCACAAAATCGATGCATTTGCTTAGTTGACATTGTAACACGAGACGGAGGCAACTTTAATTTTTTAAGACCAACATCTTGAGCTTGTAAATCATTTCGGATATTCAAAGCAGTCAGGTCTTGACGCGCCCGTAGGTCATCCTTCGACTTGTTTGCATCTTGTAGGAGAGTTGACACTATATTATCACATATATTTTTCTCAATATGCATGACATCTAAATTGTGTCAGATTTTAAGATTTTGCCAATAAGGTAGCTGAAAGAAGATACTAAATTTAGTCCATCCTCTAGGTAATTTTTCAGCTTTGTTCTCAACTTGCATTTTTTGGACCTTCCGCTTTTGCTACAACGACTTTTTTGACTTTAAGGAATCTCTTACTCCAATCGGGTTGAAGTTAGAATATCGATTTTTCCAAACCTAACTTTTGGAAAACCCTCAAGTAATTTAATGATCTCATTACCTGTTAGCTGACGCGGCTTCATTCTCTTCTCAATTGTGCCATCAAACATATTTGATTTGCTTCTATACTTATGACTCAAGGGCAACCACCGACGATTAAACCAATAACAACTCTTCCGGCTATGTGGTAGTCGAAGAGCTTCAAATTCCATACCACATACAGGACAAGCACACTTGCCCTTCGTAGAGTACCCGGACAGATTAGCATAAGCTGGAAAACCATTAATCGTCCATAATAGAATAGCACGTAATCTAAACGACTCTTTTAAATGAGCATCATATGCTAAAATATCCTCAGACCATAATTGTTTCAGCTCATCAATTAGAGGTTCTAAGTAGACATCAATATCATTACCTGGAGCATGCTTACCAGGTATCAGTAATGAAAGTATCATAAACGGCTGTTTCATATAAAGCAATGGAGGTAAATTATATGGCATTAATATAACTGAACATGTAGACCAACCAGAGCTCATTACCCCAAATAGATTGAATCCATCGCTAGATAGACCCAGTCTTACATTTCTGTAATCTTTGGCAAAACGAGGATAAGTTTTATCCACATGCTTCCAAGCTAACGTATCAGCAGGATGTCTCACTTTGCCATCATCTACTCGATCTTCCTTGTGCTACCTCATGTTCTTTGCTGTGTCTTTGTTCATGTACAATCTTCGCAATCTAGGAGCCAATGGAAAATGTCGAAGCACCTTGACAGGAATTTCTTTGACGTTACATCTGTCTCTGTTGTAATCCTTGTTGAAGAATTTGTGCGTTGCTTCCACCTAGAAACTCCACATATCGGACACTCTTGAAGGTCTTTATTGGCTTTGTGGTATAAAATACAATCATTCAGACATGCATCAATCTTATTATAATCAAGACCCAGAGCGGAGACAATCTTCTCAGCTTGATAAGTTGTTTGGGGTATGCTATTCTCTCCTCCAGGAATTACCGTCCGAAGCAAATCAAGGAGCATTTTGAAATAATTATCTGACATGCCGCTAAGTGTCTTAATATGTAGGAGTTTCAGTATAAAAGAAAATTTAGAGTACTCGGTACATCCATCATATAAGTCCTTTTTACTATATTCTAGTAGCTCCATTATTCACTTTATTTCCGCGGAGGATGCATATCATCAAAATTTTTGACACTTTTGACATCTCCTACCTCTTCAGGTTCAGCTTCGATATCATCTTCACTTTTATCTCCGATATCATCATCGACATCATATTCTGTAGGTCGAGGAAAAATATCATTCAACATCATTATTGTGTCATCTATCCGTTGGCCACCGGACGTACCAACACGCACATTTGGATCCTCATCTTCAGTTATATCTTCCCCATGATAGTTTCAATATTTATAATTTTTATCAAAACTTGATTTTATTAGGTGGATCCGTATATCATTCCTATTCAAGAGCTTCATATTCCTACACCTACAACAAGGACAATACATAGCACCACTTCTTAAATTTCTCGGATTTATTTCAGCATAACGCATGAAGGCGTTACATCCCTCCTTGGCGTGACACGAAATCTATCAAGCCGTGGGATATCTATCCATAATTTGTCAGGAATTATCCTCATCTGTAAATTATATATAATTATTAACTATGATTAATCTCACAACTACTAGTACATCCATGACTCTTGTACATTCAACACACATCAAACATATGTTCACATATCATTTAACAACATGAATATTTATCTACATAAAATATATATGAACGTACGTAGAAACTAATTACATCAATCTAACGACTATCATAGGAAGGCTTCTATCCATTAAGAATATAGTAGTGCTTACATCCAACTTCGTATACTTTGTATATTTTTATTTCTTAAAAATTTCGGCAGCACTTACCCGATGTTCTCCCCGTACACTGTGTGGATGTTATTATGCGTATCAGCAATAGCCCGAAACGCATAACAACATACACTTATTGTACGCGGAGAACAGCGAATACGTGCTGCCAAAACTTTCAAGAATGAAAATATACAAAGTATACAAAGTTGGATGTATGCACTACTATATTCCTAACCCGTCCGAGAAGGACAGATCCAATAATTACGAATTTTAGTACCAATTTTTTTTCGTATAATATAAAATAAACGCTCATTTCCGGGAGAAAACTTCATCTCATGCCCAAATCTGAGTCGTATATCATATATTATAAGTCCAAAGAATTGGATGTAATTATTGGACGGAAGTTTAGGGATAACGTTATTTTTTATTCACCTAAATTGGATTATAACACATTATAAAAATTATAATGTGTTATATATCACTATATTTTTTTAAAAAAAAATTATTTCACATATTTTTACATCACAAACTTAAATATTCACACCTACTTATAGCACGAATGAAACTTAATCGTGTTAGGGTTTATAAGTGTTTAAAACTCAATAATGATTACTAGTGTTGTTCAAATGAATTAACATGTAGTTGAGTTAGGGTTTTCGGAATATAACTCGTTTATTTTTTTTATCATAATTGGGGTTTTAAACCAATTTCAACAATAAATAATAATAAAATTAAAATTTCTAAAGCTCAGTAGAAAAATCATACATTTTAAGCAGATTCAACAACGAACACACCGGGAGGGGCTCGGGAGGG
>BQKN01000068.1:1925087-1950420 GCA_022839385.1 Asparagus kiusianus | reverse complement strand
CCAAAGAAATTTTTCTGATTTTGTCTAAAGTCTTAACTAGCCAGTTTTGGGGCTTGAAGAATGACATGTAGTATAAGGGAAGGGATGCGAGAACTAAGTTGATGAGAGTGAGTCTTCCTCCAATAGATAGGGTTTTATTTTTCCATAAAGCTAGCTTTTTGGAGAAAGAGTCTATCAATGGTTGCCATTCACGTCTAGTGAGTGAGCCTCTTTTGATCAGAAAACCTAGATAAATGGAGGGGAGAGATCCAACAGAACAATTTAGGACTTTGGCTAACTGCACACCTTTATGAGGGAGTTTTCCCAAGTAAAAGAGATTTGACTTGGAGTAGTTAACAGAGAGACCTGAGACCTTAGCAAAAATCAGAAGGATGGACTTAAGAACTGATGCATCTTTTGTGGAGGCCTTACAAAATATCAGAGTATCATCAACAAATTGAAGGGTTCTGAGAGAGTTTAGATCACCTTTATGGTTAAAATCTGATAGATCCCCTGAAGAAGCACTATAATTGATCATTTTACTGAGAACATTTACAATGAGCAGGAATAACATAGGTGAAAGAGGATCACCTTGCTTTAGACCCCTAAGGCATGGGAAGAAATTTGTAGGGGAACCATTAACTAGAATTGCTGATTTAGATGATGATAGGATATGAAAAATCCAATAGCATCATTTGGAGCTAAAACCTCTGGCTTCAAGAAGAGAGAGGAGAAAATCCTAGTTAATACAATCAGATGCTTTAAAGAAGTCCACCTTGATAGCACATAATTATTTTTTTACCATTGGAGCAATGATTCACCATTTCATGGACTAAAAGGATGGAATCCAGAGCCGACTTACCGCTTTGGAAAACTGACTGGGATGGGTTAATGAGAGAGGGGAGAAAGGGTTTGAGTCTATTTACAAGGACTTTAGTGCAAATTTTAACTGTACTGTCAATGAGACTGATAGGTCTAAAGTCCTTGGGGGTGACTGCCCCCTCATTTTTGGGAATGAGGCAAATGTAAGAGTAGTTTATGTTATGGATAAGATTAGAGTTTGAATGGAGGAATTTTATGTATGAGACAACATCTTGTTTAATAGTTTCCCAAAAAGTCTGGAAGAACAGTATGGGTAGACCATCTAGACCAGAGGATTTATCTCGGTGGAAGTTGAATACCGCCCCACAAACACTGAGACTTGCTACCACTGCATTCTTTAATTGAGAGAATTGCTAGCAATTAAGTCATGTAGTTAGCCATTAAAGAGGTAATCATTTTTTAATTGAGAGAACTAATGGGTAGGTTATAAAGGTCCTAAAAAGTATATAGTGAACCTGGTTCATTAGTTAAAATGTGTACCATTAATCTGGAAATATTTTTTCCTCTATAGAAGATTATATAAAGGAATGAATGATTGACATGTATTCCATTGTGATTTTCAATGAGGTCCTTCATAAAACATGAATCTTTATTTTATTTTTTATTTTTGATAGTCGTATCAGTTATACTTATCTGACATGTTGTTGTGACTTTTGTTGAGAAAAGATCGGGCCAAAACTAAGTTGAATGGATTTAAACAGAGGTTAATAACCAGTTTTAACTTAAAAGTTATAACTCCTAGGTATTGACCCTAAGTCTTATTTTAAACCCATCACTCTTTTTTATTCTATCCGATGTGAGACTATACTCACATATTAATAACCTCAAAAACTTTGAATGCCACATGGATCGGTAATTCATAAGCTTTTTTGGCTATGCTCATGTTTGCTATACTTATCTAACATGTTGTTGTGACGTTGAACGCCTTATGGATCTGCATTTCATGTGCTTTGTGCTAGTCAGTAACATGCATGATTATCTTCATGATGGGCCATGTGATGCATTCTCTAGTAATGCTAATTCAAAGATTTAGGCCTTGTGAGGGTTGGGCTTCCAACGTTATTTAAGGCTCACAGATCTCAGGCCTGCACATTGTGGCGCGCTACGTAAAAAATAAATAAAAATGTTAAAAAGAATTTTCAGACAGATATCCCCTGTGTTGGGTGTAGACTTAAACTCTAACTTGGATCCGGTTTGAAGACTAGGTCCAATCTTAATAGTTTTTTTAGAGGCCAAATTGACTTAATGAGCAAGTCAAGGGTTCCTTTAAGTAAGACATTCTATTCTACGGATTTTTAGAAGGGAGAGAGAGTTAGTGAGAGAGAGATACAATATTCTTGTAGTAAGAGTTTAACAGAGGGAAGGCTCAACCCTCACAATAAACTTGTTTGTATAAAAATCGTTATTTAAGGGTTTCTTTAAGTAGGACATTCTATTCTACGGATTTTATTTACTGCATTTTGTAGTTTTTAAGGTTTTTGCGAGATTTAAAAATCCCAACAAGTGATATCAGAGTGGGATTTGAAGGTTCGTGGAAGTTCAAGCAGTGTGCGATTGGTGAAGGTTCCAGCGATCAAGACACGGTGACCGACATCGGGCGGATGAGAAAACCGGACACCGTTGGAGCAGAGGAATTACTAAACATTGCGTGAAAGAAAAAGAAGTTACTGTAGAAGGCGCGGACTTTACTCACACAGGCGAGAAGGGTTTGGTTAAAATTTATTAAATCAAACTACTGTAGCAGGTGCAGCACACTATTCACATGGGTGAGAAGGTTTGGTTAAAAATTTTAAATCAAATTTGATGGTATAGGTTGATTTATCTTCCGATTGGGGAATTAGAGACGGAATTTGACGATCTAAGAGTCATTCCTAAGGTTTTTCGATGTGCTGAGTTCGTTTTTGAGGTTAATTTGGTCAAAGTCAATCACTACAGTGACTGATTTAAATTTTACCGTTGTTAAAGGACGATGACACCTTCAGATCTGAAGTTCAATATTTCACTATTACACGGCAAGACAAATTTTACAGCATGATGACAGTGTACTGTTCAAGATCTTCCTATACAGCAAGAAGTTGATCAAGATTTAGAGGAGAAGAAGCCTAAAGAGTTGAAGGATGCTGAATAAAGTTCTAGCAAAAGAAGGTGGTTAGCACAATTCGTTTGGCACTTGCTTCTGAGATCAAGTATAACATTATGCAAGAGACCACTCAAAGGGGTTTGTAGGACAAGTCCGAGGGGATTTATGCATCAAAGTCAATGGCCAAGATTGTGTTTGAGGATGAAGCTTTATTTATTGAAGATGGAAGAAGGTACTGTAATTCAAGATCACATCAATGCCTTTAATCAGCTATTCTTAATGTCTTCCCTACCTAAGTAGTACAAGTTGTTAATTCAGACGATAATTATGGTGAAATAGACTTTAAAGTTCAATAATGTGATAACATTCTTACGTGAAAATGAGAGAATGATGGGAAAGGAGAGCACATCATCTAGTGGTGGAAGAGTGAACTATCTTTTGAAGGTTCTAATTGAGGAATGAGTAAGGGGAGATGTGTGTAGGCGTCTAAAAATGCCTATAGGTTCCCGTATGTGGCTCGAGATAAATAGAAGATGATGAACATTGCTATTTGAGTCACAGAAGCTCATTTGACGATGACAAACGCATGAAGTGAGTCGACGGACCATGCGAAGCAACGGAATTTCGGAATAACGGAAACACGAATGGATCGAGAGCTGCACACCGCTTACAAAAGATGAAGAACTCCTTGTGTCCCGTCTACTTCACGTGTGATTCAACCATGAGAGCTTATAGATCTCCTCATTAGCTTTCCAAAGCATCTTGAATCAAGTAATTTCGAGTTCCAACGATGAAGATACGGCGGAAACGGACGGAACGTGTAAACCAAGTTCAGGCCAAAGTTTGGCTAAGACACCAAGTGGTGTCTCGACCAAAGCTTGGCCGAGACACCAAATGGTGTCTCGGCCGAAGCATGACCGAGACACCTACGGGTGTCCGCAGTCCCCGAAATCTGTTTTTGGTTGTTTGAGCTGTTTTTCGATCGTTGACCGTCTGTATTTGTTCCAACTGATAAGATATCATCCAAGAATGTGGTTAAGTGATTACAACTGAGGATAAGAGTGAATCAACTGTTCTTATCCAAAAACAGAACTCCCGAAGCCTATAAATACAGCCCCAAGGCCTTTATTTTTTTAGATCTGGAATTCTCGAGCGTCGGCAAAGCCCTGCTGAATTGAGGACTGAAGAGCAACGAATTTCAGAGAGGAGGAGACTTTAGCGAATTCTTCATCATAAAGAAGAGGAGTTCGTCAGATCTGCAGCCCGGATCTTTGCCTTAAGATTGCCCCGTTACGGTGATCTCGAGAAGAGTGATTATCTCGTTGTTGCCGAGATAATTACTTCGGTTTTTTTATTCCTTCACGAATCAATAAAATTCCGGATCTAATCGATCGTTCGGTGGTCCACGGATTAATCTCGGTACAGGCAAAGATCCCACGCAAGCAGAAGACCGATAAACAATCTCTGCGTTTATTTTGACGAGAATTGGACTTTTTATTTTCATTGTGTAAGAGTTATAAAAAGACTATCTTTTTATTTTCATTGTAATAACTGAAGTTGTAATGAATACCTCAATGAAGAAAATAATTTTCTCCCCAAACTAGCTGGCGACCACAGTGGGAGCCAACATTCTCGTCACCGAGGCTGTCGTGCCGCAGTCGACGATCAAGATCCACGTGGCTGAAGAGGTCGAATACAAGTTCGACCAACAGAAGTTCGAGGAGTACGTCTTCTCCTCTCCCCCTCCAGGTCCGCCTCTCCTCGCAAGCGCAGGAAGGTCTCCTCCTCCCGGAAGATCCGCTGGTCTTCAGATCTGAGGAATCAAGAAGGTGATCTCCCCGCTACCGCTACTGTAGATGCACCTCACAACGATCCGCCGGCGTCCAATGAAGCCAGATCTACAGATCTAAACTTCTCTTTGATCAAGGAGTCGACTGCTAAAGACGCGCCAACTCTGTCAAAGAGAGCACGTCAGAGGCACCGCCAACGTCTCGCCCGCCAATAGGCTAAGGCTTTAGAGAAAGTGGACGGACTCCGCTACCAATCGGATCTAGAGTTCAGAAAGCGCCAAGTGGCTAAGCCGTCGCCACAACAAGCATTAGGGTCCTCCTCCTAACAATCAACTAACAAATGAGTTCGTGTCAAACGAACCCGTCCTACTCTCGAGGAGCATATCCAGAAACATCACGCACTACTTATGCATGCATGGATTCTCACACAAGAAGCACATAAATTGTAGTAGAAGGAGGTAGTCAAGAAACCACCAAGATCTAAGAAGGTTTGGGTGCTGAAGGCCAAAACAGTACCCCTACCCGACAAGAGACACTAGTCGTGTCTCTCGCTCGATTCCAGATCTAAGGCTGTTTCACAGCCTTCGACAACTTCAGATCCCGCTCCTATTGCTCCCGCACCTCCGGTGAAGCCCTACAACAGCGTGAATCTCTCCAAATCTAGAATTCCATTGAAGGATCGCCTAGGTCCTCTACATGAAGATCGAAACAGATTTGTGATCAAAGAATGCTTGGGCATGGTGAATGAACCCTGAGCAACTCATCGAGCTGGGGATCGTACTCGCACTTGCAACAAGTCTGAGCCTTCTCGTAAGGAGGAAACTCATATAACTGACCGCCTCGGACTGCGTGTCGAAGTCCAAGAGCACGTTGAGGTCCCATGCTCACGAAGGCGTAGCTCAAAACGTGTGACTCTTGAGAGTGCCAACAAGGTGACGAATCCTCAGAAGGAAACATGTTCGTCAGACAACGACATTATACCTGAGAAGCCGTGCCAACACATGATAGATTGCTCCAGTCATCATGCCGATGAGTTGCACTATCAAGCTGGGGGTACGAACAAATTTCAAAAGAGAGATACCCAAGAAACAGACTTTCATTGTCTGTGTGCCGAGCTTATCAGGGCAGTATTATCAGTGTGTAGCTACCCCAAGGCCGCTCTACAAAGGGCCTCGGTATTCCAAAGGCTTTCCTCTGAATCGTTGAAAACTAAGCCAAGGCGTTTCTGTAGAAAAAGGTCAGCTACACAAGATGACGAATTCCAAGAGATCACTATCAATATGGTTGATAAAGGGAAGTCAATACAAAGTTTCAGTCCCCGTCATTTTTCGGACGTATCCTAATGTATAACTCGGTTACGTGCAGGAACTACTAGACGTAGAGACTATCAGAGAATACAGAGGGGATTATCCTCGGATGATGAAGCATCAGATGCTAACTCTGTAATTGCTTTTGACAATACGAGATCCAGCCTAGGACAATCCCGCGAGGCACTTATGATTAATACCGAGGAAGTAGCCAAAATGGTTGAGGATGCTCTAGCTAAGCAGAAAGAAGCATTCAAAATTAAAATGGAAATGGCTATACAGGAGATGAGACAAATGCACGACCAACAGATCCGAGCCTTGTCGAATCAGATAGGTGAATCCAGTTATCGCAATAATATCAGCTAAACAGCTAGCGATTCAGATGTGGATGAATACATCAATGCTGATAACCCTCCCGTTGGCCATAATGCTGGGGGTGGACCCACTGAGAATAACAACGCTATGGGTAGTCCTACCAATGATGATAATACCGGGGTGGCCGTGATGTTCCTCCTCTTAGAAATCATCCAAAGCATGATACAGACAAGGATGAAAAGATGAAAGATCTCGAGAACAAAATTAACGCTCTGATGTCTGCTTGAGAGGTGAAGAAGATCGGCATTCCGTGTCCCTACCCGAGAGAGTAGGAGTCGATCCCGTACCCGACGAAGTTCAACCTGATCAACTTCACGCCGTTCGACGGGAAGGGCTCGCCCACTCAACATCTAATATACTTCAAGTCCCACTTGGGCATGATCTCTGGCAATGAATCCTTGATGGTTCGGTCATTCTTTGGCACCCTTCGCGGGCCCATCTTTGATTGGTACTGCCATCTTAAGCCTGAAAGCATCAATAGCTGGGACGACCAGGAGAACCTGTTCCTCGCTCACTTCTTTGATGATGACATCGAGGTGTCAATCAGGACACTCTTCGATGAGAAACAAGAAGACGACGAGACAGTCGACGACTTCGTCAAGCGCTTCCGGAATAAGGCGATGAACTACCGAGATCGGATCATAGAGGATTTCATCCTCTAAACCTATCATAACAACCTCTCTTTGGACGTGTTAGAAGTTATGGGAGTAGCATCCTCCAATACCTGGAAAGAGTTAAAGGTGCATGGAGAGCGGGCCGAACGCTTCCTCAAAAGGAAGAAAGCTGAAAGAAGCCAACCGACGGCTAACCCTCCGAACTCGAGCTTCGTCTCCTGTGGTAAGGGGAAGGCACCTACAGTAGTCATTGATGTTAATCAGATGTCACAACAACAATCTCGGAGACAGCAAAAGACTTCAGGTCCGAGACTCCAAAAAGAGTACTCCTTCAAGGAAGAAGACGTTCCAGCTATTTTTGAATCCCTCCTTAAGAATAATAAGATCAAGCTACCACCTATCATAAATTAGGAGGAAGCTGACAATACTTCGGATCCAAAGTACTGTGCGTACCACAGGAGGATCATTCATCCTACCAAGGCTTGCTTCGCTCTCAAGAACATCATTCAAACCTTCATTGAAGCCGACGTCATAACGCTGGGATAAGCCTAATAAGAACGGCAACACTCCGAAGAGTATACGAGTATAAACTGCTTCTCAATACTTCAACAGGTATATGAGTCTAAACTGTTTCCTTTCTTTTATCGGAAGTTCATGGAGAGTGTCATGCCTAGTATTCTTAAGGATAACCCGATCATCTAACTAAGTACAATGTTAAACCCGGTTTCACAAAGAAATCTGGGGGTGGATAATTCATGTAATGGGAAGTTCCCGAAAGAATGTTATATATAATATTCTTAGGATAACCCGGTCACTACAAGAAGGTGATGAATAAAAAACTCCCACACAAACTCCCGCTACGTCGGTGCACTCAACACTCCTATTGTTAGAGTCCGAACATAGTACTCAGAATTTTAGTCTCCTGATCATTGATCTCAGAATTTTATTCTCCTGATCATTGATAATTGTCAAACCCCTTCATGTTAAGTATTTGTCACTTATCACCAGGGACTCTCTTCGTCTGGTTTGTACGGATCAATACTCTCATTGTAATTTGTACTCCCACTCTCACTGTTCATTCGGTCAAACCTTCCTACAGTTAGGACCACAACCAAAATCCCCTCTCGATTCCTTCCATGAACGAGAGGTCCAGTTTCAAATTGAGCGATCAAACCTATAAAAGTTAGGATCGTCTCAAAACTCCTCACTCGGTCAAACCTTCCTATAGTTAGGACCACAACCCAAATCCCCTCTCGATTCCTTCCATGAACGAGAGGTCCAGTTTCAAATTGAGCGATCAAACCTATAAAAGTTAGGATTGTCTCAAACCCCCACTCGGTCAAACTTGTAAGCAGTTAGGACCGGAATCAGAATTCCCTTTCGATAAATGATGGGCTTTCACTCCTCCCCCTTCGGTCAAACCTATAAAAGTTAGGACTAAAGTTAGAATTTCTTTTTTAGATCAAGTAACCAATCCTATAAAAGTTAGGGTTACCTGAATCTATTCGATTCTCGGAGTGGAGATCCTACTCTTAGTTTCACCGGTCCGGATTCTCGAAGTGGAGATCCCACTTGGAGTTTCGTTTGCAATTAGAAATAGAATATAAAATTATTCCTTTCTAGTATCGGGTTTGTCTTTACCCTAAGAGAAGACACCATTTTTTTAACTCTCATAATCCGTGCCTAACACGCACGGAGAATTTTATCACAATGCCTAAGTAGGGATAAGTCAGCGTCTACCACGCGTTGCCGGTTAGTCTTTAACCGTAAAAAGGACAAAAGCCTACATATTCGATATTGAGATGGGTTGTTATTAATAACACCATAATCCGTGCCTAACACGTGCGGGAAATTTTATCCTGAAGCCTAAGTAGGGATAAGTCAGCGCCTAACACGCTTTGCCGGTTAGTCTTTAACCGAAAAAAGGATAAAAGCCCACATATTCGATATTATGGCAGGTTGTTATTAATAACATCATAATCCGTGTCTCACACGTATGGAGAATTTTATCCCGAATCCTAAGTAGGGATAAGTTAGCGCCTAACAGGCATTGCTGGTTTAGTCTTTCACTGATTGAAGAAGATACCAGAATCCAAGTCTGGGGTCTTTCGTCCCGAATCCTAAGAAGGGATAAGTCAACGCCTAACACACATTACCGGGTAGTCTATTCCTGTAAGAAAGATAAAGTCTATGTATTTAATATCGTAACACTAAGAGACTTAACTCTCTTAGCACAACGTTACGTGCAGAACGGACTTAAACAATTCGAATGCTAGCCCGACTCAAACGGTAGTCAGTAAAGGCTCATCAAACCCGTTGATGGCTGAGGGTTTTCTAAAAATCCTATATATGCAAGAGTCATTGACGCACCAGCCCTATTAGTTGGTCTCGTGACTGGAGCATCCAATAACTTTGGGATAAGATCTATATCTATAGACGAAACAACTTTAACAATTGGTCCTGCAACCTGAAATTTGGGACCGTCATGCTCTAATACCTTAAGAACTTAAACTGTGTATACTCCAGCAAATGTACGAGTATAAACTATGTCACCACAAATCAAAGCTAAACCCTAAGATCAACGTTGGGCGATCCAAAACCCAAGGTCAACGTCAGTCAACGCGTTGCGATGAAAAGTCAACACCGGTAAACACGTAACCCTAGGTCAACTCTAGTAAATGTGTTGTGATGAAAAGTCAATGCCATTCAATGCATAGTCCTAAGTCAATATGTTGTGCCAGAGATAGTCAGTTCTAAGTCAACTCGATGACACGAGCCAAAATCAACTCACCAGTTTTTGATTCAAGATTTCGACGATGGTCAGGCGATAAACGTAGTGCCGGAAGAATTTTAGTTATTCGTTAAAATATTAAATAGACTAAAAATCTAAGGAGTCGAGAGTCAGAGCTAACTATAGGTCCTTTTACACCGACTGAAGGTTGGACCGATCACATCCAAAGTATTTCAGGCTCCTCTATAAAAGAAACGAGACAAACACATGAGACAAAGAGAAGATGATGAACGTCGCTATTCGAGTCACAGAAGCTCATTTGACGATGACAAACGCATGAAGTAAGTCGACGGACCATGTGAAGCAACGGAATTTCGGAATAACGAAAACATGAATGGACCGGGAGCTGCACACCGCTTACAAAAGATGAAGAACTCATGGTGTCTCGTCTACTTCACGTGTGATTCAACCATGAGAGCTTATAGATCTCCTCATTAGCTTCCCAAAGCATCTTGAACCAAGTAATTTCGAGTTCGGGTGATAAAGATACGGAGGAAACAGACGGAACGTGTAAATCAAGTTCAGGCCAAAGTTTGGCTAAAGTGGTGTCTCAGCCAAAGCTTGGCCGAGACACCAAATGGTGTCTCGGTCGAAGCATGACCGAGACACCCACGGGTGTCCCATCTACTTCACGTGTGATTCAACCATGGGAGCTTATAGATCTCCTCATTAGCTTTCTAATGTATCTTGAACCAAGTAATTCCGAGTTCGGACGATGAAGATACGGCGGAAACGGACGAAACGTGTAAACCAAGTTCAGGCCAAAGTTTGGCCAAGACACCAAGTGGTGTCTCGGCCAATGCTTGGCCGAGACACCAAATGGTGTCTCGGCCAAACCGGTGTCTCGGCCATGCTTTGGTCGAGACACTATTTGGTGTCTCGGTCGAAGCTTGGCCGAGACACCCACGGGTGTCCGCAGTCCCCGAAATCTGTTTTTACCTGTTTTGAGCCGTTTTTCAAGCGTTAACCATCTGGATTTTTTCCAACTGATAAGATATCATCCAAAAACATGGTTAAGTGGTTACAACTAATGATAAGAGTGAATCAACCGTTCTTATCCTAAAGCAGAACTCCCGAAGCCTATAAATACATCCTATGGGCCTTTATTTTTTCAGATCTAGAATTCTCGAGCGTCGGCGAAGCCTACTGCATTAAGGACTGAAGAGCCACGAATTTTAAAGAGGAGGAGGAGACTTCAGCAAATTCTTCAGCATAAAGAAGAGGAGTTCGTCAGATCTGCAGCCCGGTTCTTTGCCTTGAGATTGCCCCGTTACGGTGATCTCGAGAAGAGTGATTATCTTGCTGTTGCTGAGATAATTGCTTTAGTTTCTTAATTCCTTCATGGATCAACAAAACTTCGGATCTGATCTGATCATTCGGTGGTCCACGAATTAACCCCCGCATAGGCAAAGATCCCACGCAAGCAGAAGACCGATGAATAATCTCTGCGTTTGTTTTGACGAGAATTGTACTTTTTATTTTCATTGTGTAAGAGTCTTATAAAAAGACTATTTTTTTTTCATTGTAATGACTGAAGTTGTAATGAATACCTCAATGAAGAAAATAATTTTCTCCCCAAACAATGTGATAGTCATCGAGGAAGGTTAAAACCTTGGGCCTGATATGACATCAAAAGGGAGTGCTACTATTATGGAGAGAATGGTCATATTCAGTTCCCAGATGCAAGATAATTTAAAGAGTATTAGGAAAATGAAGCTTCAAGAAAATGGAAAGGAGGAGGACTCCTCCGCAGTTGTGTGTGATGAAGATGTAGTGCTGATGATGGAGAGTACCGGTACTTATGCGAGTAAGACTTGCATGTCAGATTCTGCAGCCTCTATGCACGTTTGCAATAACAAAGAGTATTTTGACACATTGAAGAAAAATGAAGAATTTGGTGATGTGATCATTGAAAACAATGAGAAGATGAATGTTGAAGGCACCGGGAGTGTTCGCTTCAAGCTTCACACTGGGAATGTCAGAATTCTTCGTCATGCGAGATATATACCGTCAGATAGTGCTAATTTAATTTTGTTAGGTGAGATGGCATCTCGTGGGTACAAATATGTGGGTAAATATGTGGGTGAAGGAGAGTGGAGCAAACTGTATAGAGATAGTGAATTGATTTTGCGAGGGATAAAGAATAGCAATCATATTTGCTATTTAGATGTGTATTTTGTTAATGGTGTCGATGACTCTTCTCAGAATCTTATCCACAATGTAGAGGTGAAAAACAAGAAGAAAAGTGTGAGTTTTTCTAAAGCCGTTGAGATACTTAGAGAGTTTTCGTCGAGAGATGATATGTTGGGTGCCAACTCATACTCCAAGATGGATCCTTATTTGAAGACTAGGCCTAGTCCTAGTAGTTTTCTTGAAGACTACGTTGACTCATTGGGCAAGGCAGGGGTGTCTTTAAATAAGACATTTTATTCTAGTTTTTTTAGAGGAGAGAGATATAATATTCTTGTAATGATGGTTTGACAAAGGGTGTAAACAGGTTCAAGGGTATTATGAGAGAGAGAGAGAGAGAGAGAGAGAGAGGGTTTACTATCTTTGTCACGTAAAAGATTATAACTTGAAGGTAATAGTAGATTGTTTTTGATCCTGTAGTTTTTGGCTGTTAAGGATTTTCCACGTTAAATCTTTTGTGTGATTCTATTTCCTGCGATTGATGGTTTTAGGGATTTTTACGGATCTAAAAATCTCAACATCTTGCTTTCTTCTCCTATCTCTTGTAGTAATTCGGATCCACCAGGGCTCCTTTCGGATAGAAACCCGAATCCGCTCTTGGTATGCCTCTAAATACGAACCTTTTTAAATTGTTCGCATTTTCTTTTAAATCGTTTTGATTTCATGATGAATGATCAACATCATGCTTGAAATTAATTATTTCTTACTATGTTTATTTTGTTAATAATTTTTTTAATAAATATTAGCTAATGGTCAGTCCTGCAATTTAAAGCAAATGTTTAGTTGTGTATTAGAAAATGAAGAGTATCGCGATGAAAACACAAGAAACTATCTGTAACAATTCCCTATATCGACCAAAGCATTCGATATAGCTACCTATCAGAGTTCTGATTCCAACCTAGTCATAAAACACATGACTTTGGAAAATGTATACATCTATAATCAAGGGGGGATTAGGTGTAAATAATGATCAGAGCTGTTCAAGGGCCTATAGCATTGTGAGTGCACGCTTGCTCGGCCAATGGTCATTGAATCCTCGAGGGTAGGCTGCCAATAACGTACTGCACCAAGAGATAAACTCATAAGGGCGAAATCTACTCTTAAGGACAGTGCTTCTACACGCCTCGATCACACCGTGAGAAGTTCCACCTTCAAAGCTTGTTTTCAGTTCCAAAGTAACATTCCAAGTAAATTTACCAGCACGCATTCGCTACTCTCAATTCAAATTGCAGCATGAAGTTCTTAATACAAAGAATCAGATTACTGCATTTGACTGATTATGCGCTTAATACGATTACTACCTCTAAACTATCACATATATATTGATAAAAAGAAGAAAGAACAATTTTCTTACCAATGATGCCATCGTCCGCTGACAAACCAATCCATCACTTCTCTCGTTCTCCCTGTCGCCACACTCCTCCGGTATCGAATCCAAAATCCCAGACCTCACCTTCCTCCTCGGACTAACCATCACCGTCTGAGTCAATATCAAGGGAACCCCACCAAAACACCCGGCCACATAAACCTCCACTAACGGATTCACAAACCCCAACTTTGGCTGCACGAAACCCGACCCACTAATTGAAGCCGCCATATGACAATCCATACATCCCGTTTTCGGGTCCTTGTCCTAACCGATCCAATAGTACCATTGCTCCATGCCGCCTCCATCTTCCCCAACGATCCGCAAAGGATTAAGTTCCCTTTATCGTCTCCTACCTCGAAATCGACGGCGCCGGAGAGCTTGGTTCCGTCAGTGCTGACCTAGGTCGCCTCTGACGACTCGCGATCGATCCGATCTCGGTGGAGGGGGGAGAGAGAGGCTGAGAATGAGAAACGGCTATAGACTAGGGTTTGGTTTGGAGAACGAGGGATTTGAGAGATTAGGGGGGTGGACTTTTGGGGTTTTGAGAGTGGTGGTGGGGGGGTTGAGTCGGAATTTTGTGGGGGAGTGGGGGAAATATTTGGGGGGGGATTTTGGGGGGATTGAGAGGCGCGGGCTTTTAGAGTCGGTTGAAAAATTTTAGGGGGGAATTTTTGGTTAACAAAGGGAAGGGAGAAAGAGAGATGTTTTATTTTAAAAAGAATAATAATTAAAACACCCAAACGGTTGAACCCATTTTTGTTAAAAATCTTCAACTGTTTGGTAGGGGTGTGCAAACGATCGGTCGGTTTGGTTTTTATCAAATTTTAAACAACCAAACTGAACCACCCATTATTCAAAATTGAACCGAACTGTTGCAAGTTGGTTCGGTTCGGTTTGTTCGGTTGTTGTATCCGCACGAGTGTGTGTAGAGGTTGATATACCTATTTGTTTCCGCATGGTTATGCGAAGAGGTCGGTTATTAGAGTTTTTCTTTATTCCTCACTTTGTAAAGGCTGTGAGCCTTGGTACATTCTTAGTTGATTCATGCCGTGATACATTCCTCACTTTATTTGCTAGCATAAAGAATAAAAAATAACATAGAAGTTGTGATCAATTAAAAATACGACATCATATATGCAAAATACAAACATTAACTTGTGATCAATTTTAAATGAATATTTAATAGACAAATAAATTGAATATACATCTGATCAAATTCTAATCGTTAGCAAATTCGAATACAAAAAAATAAATTTTAAAAATAAATAATAAAAATAAATTTAAAAACTAACATAGAACTAGTAATTAATTGATAAGAGCTATGATAAGTTCTAGTATATCATTAGAAAATTTAATATGGTTACATGTTCGTAATGCGTATAACTAAAAACGATCTCCACATTGATCTCTCATCATTTTCACTTTTCTCATCATTTTCTCTAAACTAATCAAAGATGAAGCGAAAAACACATAAATATGATATTATATATGCAATAATACAAATAATAACATGTGATCAATTTTAAAAGAATATTTAATAAACAAACGAATTGAATATATGTACATCTAGTCAACTTCTAATCATTAGCAAACTTGAAAGTGTTAAATGAACTACCAAATCGAATATGACTAAAAAGTTATTTGAACAATTATCGAACTATTTGTTAATTATTTGGTTCAATTACATTTGCCATTAATTGCGCACTTATGTATAACAAACCATATTGATATTTTTCACTTATGTATAACAATCCATCACAAATTTATGTATAACAAACCATATTGTTAATTATTATAGCATTTGTTACTTGTAGTTTGAGTCATAAATATTTTAAAAACGTATAAAGAACGAGTAAATTAGGTTGTTTGTTATTTTTTCCATATGTCTCTCTATTAAGTTGTAAAATTCAAAGTGATGAGTACATTTTTTGTAGTACATCTCCAAATTTTAAATGGTTATTAGTATCGGGGTAGAATACCTAGGAATAATTTTTCTCAGACAATAGCAATATATGCGTCTTAAACAATAATAGTAGATGTGTTTCATGAGCCTAGAGGTAGGGGTGGAAATGAACCAAATAATCAATAACTGTTTAGTTATTATTCGTCTAGTTATTCAATCAAATTTGATTCGCTATCTCATTTAACAATAAATTAATAGCTATTAGTTACTCAACTCATAAACAAATAGAAATTAACCAAATATGTATTCGATTTTCTTGGTCATTAAATCTTTGTTCAATTTGAGACATAAGCTTAAATGGAAAAGACAATTTAGTGGGGGAAATTAGTAAAATGATGCTTTGGGGGGGTATTTACAAATATATACAATGCTTGGGTGTATATGTAAAAATTTCAAAAAAAAAGAAAGTAGTGGCGATCCAAGAGTTCGAACACAGGACCTGTTATATCATATTCGCTCGAACTCAATTTTGACGACTCTTTCTCCTCTTAACCTTATAAAAACTCCAAGAGAACTCTATCCAAACTATTTTAATCCGGCTTTTAGTGATTAAATCTAATTTAGCTCCTCTCAGATTCATTAATGATGTTTACAGGCTCAAGTCCATCCGTAAATGAAGCCAAGAGTAGTGGGGTTCATCGAATCTACTAGCATAAAGAATAAAAATAAATAAATTTTAAAACTAACATAGAATTCCTAATTAATTAAAAATATTTTAACATAAGAATCTAATAACATATGTATCTTTCTGTCGCCAATGTTTGTATTGGCGACGGATTTCAAAGCCGTCGCTAATACCCCGTCACCAATGCTCAGTTTTCTACTAGTGATTGGTGGTATAGCTATTGGTTGAATTAAAATTTATTGAAATTGGCTATAGTGTATGAGAGGATCCTGCCCTACCGTAGTCCACAAGTACTTGATACTCAAGGTTTTGGTTCTATACAATATATGTTTGGGAAAATTGCTTGTACCTCAAAAAAGTAAATAATTTATTTGTTTTCCTCCCAAGACTTAGTCCACGATCTCTTTATCCCCAAAATTAACATTATTATTTGTAGAACCCACAAAGTACAATATCAACCCATACCCTCTAAAAAAAATAATAATAAAATCTCAAAACTATCCTTGACTGCACATGTGAGCACCCTTTTTTTGGATTATTGTGCCTCACACACTCTCTCATCCCTTCTCTCTTCACTCCCATTCCCAACCCTTCCGCTATTAATTCCTCTCTCCCTCTTAAAAAAATTATCTATCTTTCTCTCTTCTCTTCTCAAACTGAAGTGAGATTCAATTTTCTCTATGGTGGTTAATAAAAATTCCGTATCAAGAGGTCGGTTGTCATTCTCTTCTCTAATTATGGTGTCAGATCTGTCATTATTGAGTTTGGGATCTGGACGGAATGATCATTATGAATGATGGCAACTTTCCTCACAAGCGGAGAATGAACCAAAAGAGTTCAAAGGAGATGTTTAGATGTCATATTGTGGGTTGTTTTACAAACTTTATAATGTAGTTTATTTTGAAAATAATTGTAAACTTTTTTCTTCATATGTTATATTGTAATGGTGGTTATTATGTTAGATACAAACCTTAATTTGATTACATTTATAAACTTGTAGTTAATTGTTAAGTTTAGCACTTAGTTGTTAACTTTATGAGTTAATTGTTAATGTTATAAGTTAGTTGTTAAGCTTATACATTTGTTGTTAAACTTGTTTATCAGTTGTTAAGCTTATGTATTGGTTGTTAAGCTTATGCGTTAGTTATTAAGCTTATGCATTAGTTGTTAAGATTTTTTGTCAATTGTTAAACTTATATAATGGTTGTTAAACTTTTTCGTCAGTTGTTAAGCTTATGCATTGATTGTTAAGCTTATGTGTTTGCTAGATAGGCTTTTTCCATTAGTTGTTAAACTTATACATTTATTGTTAAGACTTTTCGTTAGCTATTAAGCTTATGTGTTGGTTCTTAAGTTTTTTTATCAGTTATTAAGCTTATGCATTGGTTGGTAAGTTCTTTTATCAAATGTTAAGATTATGCATTGTTAAGCTTTTATATTAGTTGTTAAGCTTATGCATTGGTTATTAAGTTTTTTTTGTCAGTTGTTAAGTTGATGCTTGGTTGTTAGGCTTATATACTTATTGTTAAGTTTTTTCGTCTAGTAATAGAAAGAGTGGGAATAGAGAAAATAGCTAAATAATATTCATCAATTGTTAATCATGAAAAAACTTAACAATAAACACATAAACTAAACAACCAATGCATAAGTTTAACAACTGGCGAGAAACCTTAATAAGCAATGCATAAGCTTAACAACTGATAAAAAACCGTACTAACTAACGCATAAGCTTAACAACCAATGAATAAACTTAACATTCAATATATAAGCTTGACAACTGATAAAAAAGCTTAATAATAAATGCCTAAGCAATCAATGCATAAGTTTATCAAATAACATAAAAGATTAATAAACAACACATAAGTTTAACAACTAACAAAAAAGCTTAACCAAAGCATAACACTAATAACCAACTTATAAGCTTAACAACTGACGAAAAAGCTTAGCAACTAACGCATAAGCTTAACAATCAATGCATAAGCTTAATAGCTAATTATAAAGCTTAACAACCAACGCATAAGCTTAACAACTAATGTAAAGCTTAACAACTAACAAAAAAGATTAACAAACAACACATAAGCTTGACAATTAACGAAAAAGTTTAACAACTAATGCATAAGCTTAATAACCGATGAAAAATCTTAACAACACATGCATAAGCTTAACAACCATATCGTATAATAATCTAGTATAAGCTACAAAATGCCATTCCCTTCTCATATTGCTTTTATGAATAAGTACACATAGGTCTTGCAATTGTATCTACAAACAAAAATAAAATAAAATATAACAGTTTTTTCGTAAACATTAATACAAACTCTCCAATTGTTTAGGTATCACTTCAAAACTCAACGAATTTGTAACTCAACAACAATTCTCTTCTCTCTTCTCTCTCTCTCTCTCTCTCTCTCTCTCTCTCTGTGTGTGTGTGTGTGTGTGTGTGTGTGTGTGTGTGTGTGTGTGTTTATACCCTCCACCAACATTCACAATGATCCTTTCGTCTAGATTTCAGACCCAACAATGGTAGATCCGATACCACAACTAGAGAAGAGAATAACAAACGATCACTTGATACGGAATTTTTGTTAGCCACCATAGAGAATACTGAACATCACCCTAGTTTGAGAGGAGAAGAGGAAAATATAGAGACTTTTTTCAAAAGGGAGAGAAAAATCAATGGTGTTGGGTTTAACAAAAGTGGGGAAGTAGAGGGGAGGAGAGAGAGTGGAGCACAAAAATCCAAAAAAAAGGGTGGTCACATGACTCACATGTATAGTCAACGGTAGTTTTGGGATTTTATATTTTTTTCTAAGTGGGATGTTTTGACATTGTACTTGGGGCTTCTACAAACAAAAAGGTTGATCTTGGGAGTAAAGAGATTGTTGACTAAGTCTTGGGAAGTAAGCAAATAAGTTATTTAATTTTGGGGGCTAGAAGCAATTTTCCCTATATATTTTTTGCTAGTATGGTTTGAGTTTTAGTGAGGTGGCTTTCTCTATGCTTTTTCTAATTTTTTATGATGATTCCTTTATCAAAAAATCATCTCTTAATATATCCTTGTTCACAGACACAAATTCAGTGAGCACTTTCCAGTGATCTTTGGTGTGTTTTCTTCATTTTGATCCAATTGTTGGTTATATTCATGGGTAGAAAATTGTGTTATGCAACTTGGCAGATATGATAGTGACTTCCTTAATTCCGAGCGCTCTTCTTCTTTGTTTTTCTCTTGTCAAGTTCAGCACTTTTGTCTCTGACTTGGATAGAAGTCTCTGGATCATAAGAAAGAGATGTAGAAATGCATCTCAAGGTACTTGTCTATGTTAATTAATTTTATTTTGCCTATCTTTTACTTGTTTCCTCCAGATGATAAATAAAAATTAGGTTGTGGCTGAGCATGTACACTACTGTTTCCACATGATATAGTTTTCCTATAGGCACAAATACACACATAAACATGAGCACATGCACGCTTGTTTCCTTAGACACACCATATAAGAATGCATGCCCACTGTCTATGGCATTGGCAAATTTGACCTGACTCAATAATCCGACCCAAACCCAACCTAGAAGTAGTCGGTACTTGCGACACTTAATTGGATATGGGTCATAAACACATCGCCAATTTAATAAATGGATAAGGTATTAATGCAACCATTTGAGTCAAAATGATCCGACTTGACCAGAAAAACCTATAATATTTTTCAATTTAAGACCGTGGTTTATTATGAACAACTAGATTTCTAGTAATCATGCATTTAGAGGAGACCGACAATGGACCCAATCCTACCAATCTCACATTTTCTTTCTTTTTTTTCTTACCATACCAAATATCTATAGATTTGATGACTCAAGAGTTGTGCAAAAGGCTTGAGTGGGGTTATTTTCATATCCAATGTTTAGATTCAAATCCTTGACACAATTCATTTTGGGTTTAGATGGTTTTGTTTTTTATATGCCCCTGAAATCATATTTATTTTTAAAATACCCTCCAAAGAATCATATTTGATATCTTATTTTCCAAATTTTAGTCATGCCTATCTTCATTTTACCCACATCATAACTTTCACTAGTAGAAACATAGCATTCGTTGATAGGAACATCCCTGACGGGAAGCTCCCATCAAGGATGTAAACATCCCTGATGGCAATTGCTGCCAGTGATGATCTCGTCACTATCGTACAAGTCCCATCAGGGATGTGAACATCCCTAATGGGACTGCTAACATCCCTGACGATAATGCCAATCAGGGATTTGGTAGGGTTCGCTCATTAACGAGAGCATGTCTTGGCCGTTGACAATATGCATCCCTGACGGGTCTGCGATCAGGGATGATAGTCGTCAGGGATGATGAAAAATTTTTGGGGGGAATTATCCCTCCCAAATTTCACCTTATCTCATATTTTTACTTCTTACCTTTGTTTTTTCACAACTCTCAACCCCTAATTCACCCGATCCATGTCCATAGCCCCACCGCCACTTGCACAAACGCCGCCGATCGCACAAATACCGCCGATCGCCTCAGTCATCACCCATCCACTCCGCTAATGTCGGTGCCGTCGTCACAGCTATTGTCCCTGCCGTCCACCTCTCTGCCGCCAATGCCCACCACAACAATGGATCTTTTCAAGGTATGCTTTATTTTTCAATTTCTCATTTTTATTTCAAGTTTATGGGTTATTGTTTGCTCCCATTTGAACTTTTAAAATCAAAATCTATAATCCAACCCTAATTAAAATGAGTCTTACCATGACCCTTATAACATTATCTTAAGCATAGAACCCTAATTAAGCTAATTTTAATTTTTATTTCATCCTAATCCTATATATAATACTAATTTAAGTTTGGTAACCCTAATCCTAACTTTAATTCTAACCAAATATAACCAATTAAACTAATCTACCCTAGTGTATAACCCTAATTCAACTAACTTTAACCCAAATTTTAGCATTTTCCTATAGAATTAACTAATTTAACTTTAATAACTCTAATCCTAACTTAACAACTCAAGTAAATTAATCTACCCAAAACGATCCTAGTATTAACTCTAATCACATCACCCTATGTATAGAACCCTAACTAAACTAACTTTAACAATTTTCTTACCCTAATCCCATATATAATAATATTAATTAAACTTTAGTTAGCCTAATCCTAATCTAATAATCTTAATTGAGCAAATCTAATCAAAATAGTCTTAATTATAACCTTAAATTCATTACCCAAGTCAATAACCCGCCTAATTCATCTAACTTTAATCCAAATAGACCTTAATCCTAAAACTAATTAATTTAATAACTCCAATCCTATCTCTATGAACTAACTATTGAAAACAATCCTAATACTAAACCTAACTACATTACCCTAAGTCTAGAACCCTAATTAAACTAATGTTAAACTTACTATGTTTAACAGAGTAACTTAACTTTAAGTACCCTCATGCTTTAAATCTAGGAATTCTTGATAACTTAATTTAACCATAATATTCATAATCCTAACCCAAAAAGCAACACCCAAAGTATAGAATCCTAAATAAACTAACATTAACCGTTAATCCTAAATTTAGTTAAACTAATTTTACTCTAAACTAACTTTAGCCATATATTAGTCCTAGCTAACCCCTACTAATATTACTACAAAGTTATTCAATAAAAATAAGCCTAATCCTAATAGTATTATATGACTTTAGTCTATCATCCTAACTAAACTAACTTTAGTTGTATTATCATGTTAACCCAATTCAAAGTAAACTAGACTTTATCCTTAAATAACACTAATTCTAATTATGATTATATTACCATAAGTCTAAGAATATAATTAAACTAAGTTTAACATCTACTTAAAATCTACCCTACCCTAAACAAACTAATTAAACAATGATTGTTTTGATAAATCCTTATGTTGTTATTGATGGATTCAATTTACTTAGATATATAACATTGTATTATTTTATATATCATGATTATACGAATTGAAGTCATTGCTCCTAGTTTCCCATCTAATAATGTTGGATGTCAATCTCTTCAACCATAAGTGCACGTAATAGTTGGTTAAGAAATTAATTTTCCTATCTAAGGAAAATAATGTGCTTTATGTTAGAAGCATGGGTAACATACAATAATTATTGGATCTGACCGCGAAGGTGGGGGGGGGGGCCCGGTATTCCCCTTCTTGTACATGTTAGGAATAATTATTGTGTACCTTATGCATTTTCGTTCATCAAAAATTTCAATAACATGTACTAGATTGTTCTCTGTGTATGATAAGAGTATGTTATTTTGTGTATCCATCTATTATTGATACACATTATAACATTCGCGCAGTGTATCGGAGAGCAACATGTACGTGCTGCCCAAATTTTCTAGAACTAAAAACACATAAAGTATCAAAGATAGATGTACATACTACTATATATCTAATGGGATAGGTCAATTTCCTATGACAGCTATTAAAGTGTCTTATTCAATATAGGAGCGTTTGATTTTAGAAAACATAATTTATGTCATGGCAATTCTCCCTCCGAGATTGTTATAATTTGTATTTCCTTGATGTTGTGAAAAAAAATTAACATTACCCAACCATTAATTTGACGTGTTAATTATTAACTTCACATTATCTAATTATGCTCAATTCCACTATTTAAAACTATATATAACAAACAGATGAGGATAGTTACAGGTCATGGATCGATATTCCTCATATTAAGAGACGGAGGGACAATCGATATAAAGATAGAATAAATACCTTCATACGGTACGCCTTGGTGGATGCAAGAAAGTTAAATAGTGATGTAGTGTATTCCCTACTGTTAGTGTAAAAATTTAGTGCTGGTGAATAAAAATGATATACATAGACACTTACATACACTTAATATTAGGATTTTATGAGTAAAAATATTGGATGTTTCATAAGGAAGGATGTTTTGAAGAAATAAAACTGATGGCAGACACTGATACGTCCAATGGGATGATCGATGATACACAGACAATGCTTACTAATATATTAACCTTACCTAATATAGATGAAACTTAAAATGTTAAGGATGTTAAAGTTGAAGGAAATGCTAAAGGTGTGAATGATCCTAAGGACCTGGTGCAGATAATTAAATTAATAGGAAACAATAAAAATAACTGTATGAGGGTTGCACTGAGTTCACCAGATTATCATTTATGCCGTGACTTTTATGTATAAAGTCTCTTAGAGGAATGTCAAATAAATATTTTAATATATTGCTTGTATTGCTGAGAAAAGTGATTCCAAATGGAAAAGAGAGCATACAAAAAAATTTATGATAATGCAAAGAAGTTATAGGACTTGATTATAATAAGATCGACACTTGCCCTAATGATTGTATCCTCTACTCTAAGGATAGCAAAGAGCTTTAGGAGTGTCCAATTTGTGGAGTGTTATTGTGGGTACAATGCAAAAACCAATTAACACATAGGACAACAAGGTCTATGCTTAAGCAAAAGAAGATTCTAACAAAGGTCCTTTGTCATTTTCCCTTGATACCTAGACTACAATGGTTGTATATGAATAAAGACATTGCTAAGCAAATGAGATGGCACGTGAAAGAACGTATAGATGACGATAAAGTCAAACATCCGGCAGATGCAGAGGCATGGAAGTATGTGGATCGAACTTTTCCTTGGTTAGCCAATGAGTGTAGGAATGTTAGACTAGATTTGCCTAACGACAGATTTAATCCATTTGGGCTTATGAGTTTCGGTTGGTCTACATGACCAATTGTATTAATGCCTCACAACTTACCGCCTTGGTTTTGTATGAAACAACCGTATATAGTATTTTCATTACTGATACATAGACAATGACATAGATGTCTTTTTAGAACCGCTAATTGATGAGTTAAAACAACTCTGGATGGAAGGGGTTGTGACATATGATACTCATGCAAAGCAAAATCGTTCAGATTTCACAGTATTTTGCAATTAACAATTAATAATTTGCTAGCCTGCATAATGTGTTTGGTTGGTCTATGAAGGGAACCTATGATTGTCTAGTGTGTGGTCTATAATTCAAAGGTCTTCATTTACAATACAGTCAAAAGTTTTGTTATTGGATTAATGGAAGGTCGTTAAACCTGAAACACAAATATAGAACAAAAAATAGAGCAAACTTTTGATGAGACTGTTGAGAAGAGACATGCTTCACATCCATTAAGTGGAGATTAGATTGTACATTTGCTTAAGAAATTTGCAACAATTAGGTTTGAAAAGTAGCATTATTTGAAAGAGGATTCACTTGGAGTAAGAAACTTGTGTAGCTATAAAAGGATAGTGAAACAAAAGAGACGAACAAGTGGTGAGTGATGGGACTGAAGCTATAAATTTGCCCTCAAGATGGACAAAATTCAACATTTTCTTTCGATTAACTTATTGGAAAGAGCTAAAGATATGACACAACTTGGATGTCAAGCACATTGAAAAAAATATTTGCAATAATCTTTTGTCAACACTATTGCAAGATGCTAATAAATCAAAGGATGATCTATGAGCTTGTCAAGATCTAATTGTATTAAATGTTTGAGAGGAATTGCAGCCAAAAATGTCAAAAATGACAGATATGAGTTGTGTCGCGCCTCATATTATAATGTAGAAGATTAGGATGCAAACATTTTGTTAAGTCCTCAAATCAATAAAGTTACCGGAGGGTTACTTGAAACATATCGAACAATGTCCAAATGCAAGAAAGAAAAATATTAGGACTTACAACTCATAACTATCATGTGCTTCTTCATCAATTGCTCCCAGTGGCACTACACAGCAGTATGCAGGATAAAAAAAATCATGAATGTTATAATTAATTTTTGTGAATTTTACAGAAAACTTTATTCTAAAGTTATAGATGTCAGTGACTTTTAGAACCTTGGAGAAATCATTACAGAAACATTTTGCGAAATGGAAATGCTCTTTCCTTCATCTTTTTTTACAATAATGATTCATCTTATACAACATCTTGCAGAGAATGTTGCAATAACAGGGTCAGTCCATTATCATTAGATGTATCCAATAGAGAGGTTAGTATTAAGGAAACATGAATCTTTACCTGTCAATCTTTACATCTATTACTGTCAATCTTACATCTACACTAATAATTTATCATTTGTTTTTAGGCATTTGGATTCAATAAAATGCCAGTTGCATAAAAGAGCTCGTCCAGAAGGGTCAATAGCCGAAAGTCACATGAGAAACGAATGTCTCTTATTGCATCTCGTTATAAGAGTGGCGAACAAACTGTACTTCAAGCACATATTGATATTAAGGATAACACAATTCTCTATTCTCGCAAGATGAACAAAATTTATTCTAACCTATTATTAGATCAAGCTCATGCATACGTATTAAAAAATC
>BQKN01000068.1:1876375-1920087 GCA_022839385.1 Asparagus kiusianus | reverse complement strand
GGATCTCCAACTCTTCAAGTAAACCCGAAAGCTATTGGATGCTGCTTGAGACGCGAGGCAAGATATCCACCCCGGGGTTCTTAAAATCCTACTACTTTCTCTTACTCAAAGATTGCTAGAGTTTAGTAAGAGGTATAGCTCTCTTGTTTTCTCTTATAGAAATTTAATTTTCATTAGCCTTTCATGAAGAGAGAGAGCTCATATTTATAGAGTGAAATGTGTTCATGACATGAATGACTCATCCTATGAGTCATGCAATGAATCATCAAATATCAATGATTAATCTAGTGAGTCATGCAATGAATCATCTCATGAATCATTACATTTTAAAACCATGTGCTAATAAACCATGTGCTCAAACCATACCACTAAATGACTCATCTCATGACTCATTATACATGGTATGTGTATTTCATAAATGAGAATACCAAATCAATATTACTAATACAGTATTTCATAAATACGGTATATAGTATTATTCCAATCTTTAACTAATTAGTCACTATATGACCAAAAAAATCAAGAGTTGACCAAAAGTCAACTGTTGACCAAAAAGTCAACTGTTGACCAAAAAGTCAACTGTTTGACCAAAAAGTTAACTTTATGGGAAAAATACTGGAATTTATTTCCTAACCACATAACATTCCGATTTTACCGATATACATAACCATTTATGTGTATCCGGAAAAAATCATATATGCGTATCAATCATACGCATCACTCTATAAATTGTGTTTCATAGGATTCAAGTATGCGCTTGGTATGACTCTAGGGCCCAACTTAAAAAATCGGTAGTAGATCATATCCATAAGTACAACAGAGGTGCTAGCTACACATGAAGACCACCCGGGTATAAGTTATGATAAAGGTCTGCAAGATGCTTATCCAATTTTATCAGGACCACTCAATAATAATACCATACAGTCTGATCTCTTCGTCAAACCATGTCAAACTATTGAGCCTAGGGTATGGCAAACTGTCAAACCCTAATAGCTTGATTAGTGTTTATTGATATTAAACTCATAACCTATAAGATCAAACTGACACTCAGTTTATCTTATTCACCTTGGCCAAGGATTTCCAGGCTATAGTTATATCAAACAATCTTATGATATCAACCCCTATACTGGGAGAGACGAATCCCTTCTTAGCATCTGAATATCTACTTATGTCTCGGGATGTTCCTAACAAGAACCGTTATGCAGAATTCAATAAGAACTGTGGTTAGGTAAAAGTCTAAATACATCTTTACTGACATATAAGATATTGCACTCATGCCTCAGGTCAAGAGACTACTATGTACTATATCACTTGAGAACTTCTATTTGACAGTTAAGTATATTACCAACTAGATGTTCTCGGCGAGTCGTTCAGTTAACTCATTAACTAATGAGTCACCTGTATACTGTATCTTGATGTCTCACATCAATGATCTAAGAGATTGATCATCTCTTGCAAAAGGAGAAATAGAGCATACACTAGTCTTAACCAAAGTGATGATGTCCTATCTCAACACTTCATCAACTAGGAACATTTTTAGAATATACGTTACCGACTAATCAGATCTTTTCATTACGATCACTATCCGAAATGTCTGATAGTCTAGTATTTATTCTAAGGACATTATCTGTATTTTTAGAACATTAGATAAATCTGACCAAAATAGCATACTATCATTTTGAACAAGGATGTTATATACATATAGGTCCTGTTATAATATACAATAATTTCCTGCAGGGCACCTATATCTAACAAACACCCACTTGCACTAAGACCAATTATTATAGTATCTAATACCCAATAGCTCAACAAGTTTCTCAAATTATGAACGAGCAATTGCCTTTGTGAATGAATCTGCTATATTATCTTTTGTGTCTACTTTTTCAATCTTGATCTCCCGACGATCAACTATCTCCCTGATCAAGTGATACTTCCTCAGAATGTGTCTGGACTTATGGTGAGATCGGGATTCCTTTGTTAGAGCTATTGCAGCATTATTATTATTACAGTATAAAGGTACTGGATCTTTAATGGTGGGAACAACTTCCAGCTCTAAAAGGAACTTCCTCATCCAGACAGCTTCTTTAGCTGCATCATTGGCTGTAATGTATTCAGCTTTCATAGTTGAGTCTGCTACTGTATCCTGCTTGGAACTTTTCCAGCTGACAGTCCCTCTATTGAGGGTGAAAACATATCCTGATACAGACTTACTATCATCGATATCGCTCTGAAAGCTTGAGTCGAAAAAAGCCTCCATTCGGAGGTCACTTTTACCGTATATCAAAAATAACTCCTTAGTCCTTTTAAGGTACTTAAGTATATTCTTGACTGCTTCCCAGTGCTCTTCTCCATGATTAGATTGGTATCAACTTACCAAACTGAGTGAATAAGCGATATCTGGTCTAGTACATAACATGGCATACATGATCGATCCTACTGCCGAGGCATAAGGAATTAGACTCATGCGTTTCCTCTCTTCATCAGTCTGGGAAGACATCTTTTTAGAGAGTGAGATTCTAGGAGATGTAGGTACGAAACCTTTCTTGGAATTTTCCATGCTAAACCGTTTTAGCACTTTGCCAATGTATCTAGATTGCGATAATCCTAACATCCTTTTGGATCTATCTCTATAGATCTAAATACCCAGTACACAGGATGCTTCACCTAAATCTTTCATGGAAAATCTTTTTGATAGTCAAATTTTAACCGCTTGTAATGATGGTATGTCATTACCGATTAAGAGTATATCGTCTACATACAAAATAAGAAACGATACTATACTCCCAATTATCCTTTTATACACACATGGTTCATCTGGATTTTTGATAAAACCAAACTCTTTGATAGCATCATCAAAATAGATGTTCCATCTCTGTGATGCTTGCTTCAGTCCATAAATGTCTTTAAGTAACTTACATGCTTTTCCACTGCTCCCACTGACTACAAATCCCTCTGGTTGAGACATATATATGCACTCTTCTAAATCACCATTTAGAAATACAGTTTTGATGTCCATTTGCCAGATCTCGTAGTCATAGTGAGCATCTATAGCAAGTAAGATCCGAATAGACTTTAGCATAGCCACTGGAGAAAAGGTTTCATCGTAGTCCAAACCAGGTCTTTGACGAAAACCTTTAGCTACCAGTCTAGCTTTAAAAGTCTCTACTTTCCCATCTACACCTAACTTTTTCTTAAACAACCATTTGCAACCTATGGGTATCACCCCTTTAGGATCATTTTCTAAGATCCATACTTTGTTGGTGTACATAGAGTCTATTTCGGATTTCATTGCATCATGCCAAGTAATAGAGTCCATACTCTGAGATGCTTGTTGATAACTCAAAGGTTCATCATCATCTATGATGTGATCTAACATGCTACCTTCAACGAGAAAATCATATTGTCTCTTAGGTGCATGAGATCGTCTTGGATATCTGCGGAGTGGTTGAGGTTCTTCTGGTACAACTGAATTAGCTGGTTCTACTAATTTATCAGTATTATTTTGTATCTCTAAAATTTCTTCTAGTTCTACCATGCTCCCACTAATTTCTTTTTTAAGAAATTCCTTCTCTAAGAAGGTGTCATGCCGAGAAATAATTATCTTTTGTTCATCGATGTGGTAGAATTGATATCCAATGGAATTCCCTGGATATCCTACAAATTTACATAATACTGAGCGTGCCTCTAACTTTTTGGGATCTTGCTTCTTTACATAAGCATGATATCCCCAAATCTTAATATAATTAAGATGTGGTTTTTTCCCACTCTATATCTCATATGGAGGTTTAGGCACTGCTTTAGTTGGAACCCTATTCAGTAAGTGTGTTGCTGTTTCCAATGCATACCCCCAGAATAAAAAAGGTAACTCGGTGTTACTCATCATGGAACGTACCATATCTAATAGGGTACGATTCCTTCTTTCTAACACGCCGTTAAGTTGTGGTGTAAAGGGTGGAGTAACCTGAGAGAGAATCCTATTCTCTTTTAAAATACCTAAGAATTCCGAGCTCAAGTATTCACCTCCTCGATCCGATCGAAGAATTTTAACTTTCTTGCCCGTTTGGTTCTCTACTTTATTTTTGTACTTGATAAATTTCTCAAGTGCTTCAAATTTGTATTTCATCAAAAACACATGTCCAAACCTTGAAAAATCATCAGTAAAAGTAATAAAGTAGGAGTAGCCACCTCTGGCCATTGTAAACATAGGACCATATACATCACTATGTATCAGTCCTAAGAGTTCTGTAACTCTTACTCCAGTTCTTGTAAATGGAGTCTTGGTCATTTTACCTTTAAGACAGGACTTGCAAGTCTCATAAGACTCAAAGTCAAATGGATCTAAATATCCATGCTTATGAAGCTCGCCAAGTCTTTCTTTATTAATATGACCAAGTCTACAATGCCATAAGAAAACGTCATTCATAACTGAGTGCTTTCTTTTATTAGTATGATGAGTGTTCAGAATTGTGTTTTGATTAAGAATATAGATGCCATTGCACAATGTTCCATAAGCAATCAACTTTTGATTAAATATGATATTCATAATACTGTTCTCCAACTTAAATACATATCCATCTTTATCTAATAAAGATATGGATATTATATTACACATCATAGTTGGTACAAAATAGCAGCTATTTAAAATTAAAACGTTTCCATTTGGTAAAGCTAGATGAAAATCTCCTACTACAAGTGCTGCAACTATTGCACCATTACCAACTTGCACGGTCATCTTTCCAGCTCTAAGTTTTCTATAACTTTTAAGTCCCTGTAACAAATTACAGATGTGAGATCCTGATCCGGTATCTAATACCCAGGATGTATGATTTATAGAAAAACAATTCTGAGTAACAAACACACCTGTAGATGAATCAACAACTTGCTTATTCTTGGTGAGTGAGGCTAGGTATTCTGGGCAGTTCCTTTTCCAATGTCCTGACTTATGACAATGGAAGCTGTATGCTGTCTAAAAATCACAACAGATAGCTTATCCCCATCAAACACCGATGACGGAAGTTATAATTTGACGACTTCCAGAAGGCTACAATTTGAAGACTTTCACGTAGAAGGTTACAATCTGACGACCTTCACAACAACTAATGAAAGCTCTAATTCAACAGCCTTCACAATCAACATCAGGAGTTACAATCTGATGACTCTCATATTTTCAAGGAGCTAAGACGAAGGTTACAAGGTGACGATCTTTGCAACGCTCTAGCAAAAGAGACTATAAATTGACGGTCTCTTCATAATTAAAATGCAGATATCTCTCAAACTATAAGGAATTTGGCAAAACTGACGGAGCAAACCAAACCCTATGGGGTCGGTTTGGTCGATTTGTCCAATTCTGACTTACGGTTTAAAAGTTATGACATGTTCTTCACAGCAAGTCATGTTCTGAAGTCCATCTACAAGACTAGACTTCGTCTGAACATTGGACTTAGCCTGAAGTTCGCCAAGCCCGCCTAAGGCTCGCCTCTGCATTACAGAATCAAAATGCAGGGTTCATCCCTAGCGTTCAAAGTCAAAACGCACGGGTCGGACCTGCGTTACAACATCAAAACGTACGGGTCGGACCTGCGTTGCAACATCAAAATGCACGGGTCGGACCTGCGTTGCAACATCAAAACGCACGGGTCGGACCTGCGTTGCAACATCAAAACGCATGGGTCAAACCAGCGTTATAACCTCAAAACGCAGAGTTCGTGGCTGTTCGCGGGAAAAATTGCTTTCTTCATTGAATTCATTGTTCTCTCGAGTAATTGTTTTTCGATTACAAAAGATCCGTTCTTTTTATAAGATCTGGTTACAATAAAATCAAAGAAAAATAAAAATTACAACTTTCCTGAACGAATCGCAAGATCCTATTTTGCGGCCTCTTGCTTGTGTGGGTTCTTCGCCTGCGTCGGGGTTAATCCGTGGACCACCGCGCGATCTAGATCCGGTCGGATCTACACGGTATGACGGGTATTATTTCACAAAGAAAATAATAGCTGGGGGGGATTAATTCACCAAGGAAATAATCGCCCGAAGTAATGGAAATCGACCAAGCGAAATCGATACTCTTCTCAGGATCAAAAACCAAGTTTTGATCCGGAGGATACCCGTGTAGATCTTAGATCCGATCCCTCTCGAACTCCTGCCTTGTTTGACGTGGATGATCGCCGAGCACCGGATCTGAAGGTTCAAGTCTCCAAAGCTTCGAAACTCCAAGATTCAGATCTCAATTCAGCAAAGCTTCGCCTCCAAAAATTCCAACTTCCCAACAAATGAGCCCTCTAGCCTATTTATAGGCACTCAAGACTGTGCCTTGGCACAGGTGGCCGAGGCACCGAGCCACCAAGAGGTGGCTTGGCCGCCAAGCCACCAGGAGGTGGCTCGTCCACCGAGCCACCTCCTGGTGGCTCGGTTTTGGCCGAGCCACCAGGTGGTGGCTCGTCCACCGAGCCACCTAGAGGTGGCTCGGTTGCCGAGCCACCTAGAGGTGGCTCGGTTGCCGAGCCACCTTGGTGGCTCGCCGAGCCACCTAGAGGTGGCTTGGTTGCCGAGCCACCTTGGTGACTTGGCTTTTGCCGAGCCTTCCAGGTGTTTGGTGTTTTGCCTCTTCACCTGTTTCGCTGTTGATTTGGACTCTGATTTGTTGATCTGAATTCTGATTTGGCAGTCCGGATCCTGATTTGGTAGTAAATCTGCTTCAGTGTTCGAGTTCGTTAACCTCGTCACCTCGTTAATCTGTTTCGTCATATCTTACTTAGCTTCGATATTGTGATCTAACGATCATGCTTGGATTCATCGCCCGATGGTTATCCTGTTTGTCGAATCATCGTGTCGAGCTGTGTTAAGGGACCTATAAGCAGTTTTATACGCCTACAGTGGCTGCGTTCCAAACTCAAAACGCAGATTTTGTGGACTTGAAACGCAGAGTTGAACTCTGCGTCCAACTACAAAAACACACAGTTCATGCGGAGCCCAACACTGCATCCCAGGTCCAAAACGTACAGTTCATGCAGAACCCAACTCTGCGTCCTAGGTCCAAAACGCAGAGTTCATCTCTGCGCAGCGCGACCTGTGCGTTTTCAGTCTAAAACAGGCCCAACTCTGCGTTTTAGGTCAGAAACGCAGAGTTCGGGCCTAGAATGCTGTTTTCAGCGTTTGACTCGTTCAAGAACGATTTGAACGGTTCCAGAACCGTTTTCTCTCCATGATTTGAGGGGATCACTACCCTATCATGGAGAGATTTGTGGGGGTAGTTACACCCCATTAAACCCTCATTAAGGAGAGATTTAAGGGGGCGGTTACACCCCTAAATCCCCTATAAATAGTGGGAAAATACTCAATTGAGTTAGGGCTGGCTTTTTTGGACCTGAGAATTGGCAGCAAAGAGGAGATCTTCGGCTGACTTTTTGGGGGAATTACTAGAGCTTCCGGCAGCGACAAAGTTCCTTGAAGCCTTTGGCCTTGGCTTGTCAAACCGATTTTCGGTTAAATCAACTCTTTCATAGAGTTTCAAACTCATTCAGAGTTATCAACTCGATCAGAGTTCAAAACTTGCTCTGCAAGTTCTTCTAAAACTCGCTCTGAGTTATTAACTCATTAAGAGTTATTTTCAAACTTTCCATGCAAGTTCTCCACAACGTCAAATTATGAGGAGAAGACCACGTTCCAGTGAATCAAGACGTGCGGATCGTTAACGGAGAGCAGACTCGATGCGAGCATTCGAGGGAGGCACTCCATCGCCACCGTGAAGAACCCAGAATTAAACAAAGGGGAGAATCCAGATCATTCTCCTCTCTTTTGTAATCAGGAAATCTAATTGTAATTGATTTTGAGAGAATACAAGTCAATTTTCTTTCATTTTCTTTTCACTACAAATTTCCCACAAACAAAAGATGGCGACTCCGCTGGGGACGAGCTTCTCTGACGAAGAAGTGGTGGCGCAATCCGATGTTCATCTTACTGGAACAACCGTCGAAACTCTCGTGGTAGAGTTTGATCAAGCCAAGTTCGAGGAGTCCATCTCCTCCGGATCCCTTAGCCCCAATGCTATGCGCAAGGTTCACAAAGTCTCCAAGGAGACTAAAGCTCCAATTGTTGCTCCTATGCCAAAGGAAGCCCTCTCCTTTAGCCGAGATTGCTCAAGCAGCCCCTCCTCTGAAGGAGTAGGCTCAGTTTATGCCAAACGCACCCCCTCAGAACCAAAACGCAACTCTCAGGAGTGCGTTCAAGATCCAAAATGCAGACTTATGAACTACGTTAACCAACAAAAACGCAACCGGCAAAGGTGCGTTTCATCAACAAAACGCAGACTTTGGTCCAGCGTTAGTAAAACAGAACACGACCCTCGTGTTCCTTCGTCAGAACACGATGCGATTCATCGTGTTCAAAAAGATCAATGTGGATTCAAGATCCATGTTCACCAGGAGCCAGTCTTGTCCAATGATAAACTGGGGGTTCCAATTCAAACCTCACAATTAGTGAGTAATTCTCGAGTCTTTACAACAGACTTGAGAGAGTTCATATCGAGAGAAAGACCGATGCAACAAGTTATTCGTTCATTCCAATGTGAACGATTAATTCCTACGGTCCTCTCGGGATGTCAATGCTGCTCATATGCGGCCAAACTGTTGGTGTTCAACCAATTTACGAATGTTGCTTTGCCCAACCAACGACGACGTTCTCACAGGAAGAAGTCTCCAGAGACCGAATATCCCGGGGTCACTATCAATGTGATCGGGAGAGGGAAAGTCTCAGGTCCTAGTTCCGATGACTCTGAGACAAGTCGTTCACCGACCGTCAGAGAAATCGCTAACGAGTTTGAAGGAGTCTACCAACGCACTCGGACGCGAACAGGAGCCATTCCCTCTATCAACTATCGGAGGTTAGCCAGAGGATTCAATTCCGATGATGAACACTCAGCCATTGCAGAGTCCCAATCATCAAGCTCTTTTGTTGAACATGAAAGCTCCGCTTATATGACGGGGAACCATGAAGATCTCACGAAGAGACTTGATGAGCAGGAGGCCATGCTCAAATCTCAACAGGAGGCCATTAATGAACTCCTGGCCCTGTTGACTCAACTCGTCGCAGACAAGGCCAAATCTCAGAAGATAGATTCGCCACCCAGGCAAGAATCTTCATGAAGAGGAAGAACGTTTTCATCCCAACCTCACACAAGCAAAGGGAAGGGAAAAGTGGTTGATGACACGGCTTCTGACCAAGAAGTCCACAACCTGAAATCTTCCTCTGATGAAGGAAGAGAGACTGAGAACGAGCAGAATCTCCAATCTGCCAAAATAGAAGAATTGGAAGCCCGCCTCAGTGCCATTGCTAACAGAAGCGAGCTCCAAGATGAGGGAGTTGTCAGGCCCTGTCCTGTCGAATGGGATGCAGCACCTTATCCTCCAAAGTTTGAGGTCCCGACGTTACAAACTTTTGACGGCACAGGATCACCAAACCAACATATTCAAGTCACAGACTGGGAATGTGATATCAAAGGATGCCATACTAGCTCGATTGTTCATTGGCACCCTCAAAGGAGTTACCTTTGAATGGTTCAGAAAACTACCTGCCGGATGTATCCAAAAGTGGACAGATCTAGAGAGACTATTCCTGTCAAGATTCTTCGAAGAGGATACAGAAGTCTCCATCCATACCCTTCTCGCCACTAAGCAGAAGAAGAGGGAGCCCATCAAAGCCTTCGTCAAGAGGTTTCGAAACATGGCTCTGTGATGTCCGACAGGTATGACACAGTCTACCTTAGTGGAGACATGTCGACACAACTTGCAAACCGACCTCCTAACCCGAATAGGAGTTGCAGAATGTCGTTCCTGGAGACAACTAATATCTCAAGGTGAACAGGTTCAAAAGATTATTGCCAGGATCAAAGCTGAAAAACAAAGTAAGCAGGATCAACCTGAGCAATCGGACCAAGCCCAATCTTCTCAGTCAGAAGAGAAAGATACTACGGCCACTGATGCCAATCCTCTTCAGTAGGATGTTAGGTCCAACAACTATCACATTAACAGTTACCTCTGATAGTCTAACTCGTTAGATAGTGGCCTACTAGGCGATGTGCCATGTCTACTCTTTTTTTCCCCGCACTTGTTCAAGACTGGGGGTTGGTTTATTTGTAATTCATTGGATTATGAATAATAAATTTCTAAGTTGTCACATTTAATAAAATATCTCTGTCAACCACAAAATCCGTCAAAACTATCACGTTAACAATTACCTCTGATAGTCTATCAACTTGCCAATCCCCTTCAACAGGATGGCAGGTCCACAAAACTATCACGTTAACAATTACCTCTGATAGTCCATCACCTTGCCAATCTTTTTCAATAGGTTGGCGGGTCCAACAACTATCACGTTAACAGTTACCTCTGATAGTCAAACTCATCAGATAATGGCCTACCAAGTGATGTGCCTCTATTCCGACTTCATGGATGGTGCCCCACTAGGCGATGTGCCTTGTCTACCTCTTTTTTCTCCTGCTAAGTCTTAATCAAGACTGGGGGTTGGTTACTTGGAATCTATTGGATTAAGAGTAACAAAAACTTTCATATCGTCGAGTTAACATTACACTTCTGATGATCATTACTTCCACAGAGTTTGAATGCAGCTTGCATCACTCCCAATCTGTCACGTTAATAATATACCTCTGACAATCAACTTATCAATCCTTGTTAATAGAATGATAGGTCCTCAAAATTACTCAAATCATGAGTATCAACACTTATCGCTTCTGGTGATAAACTCACTTAGCAATTCTCCCCAGCGAGACGCTAATTCCCAAAATCTTGTGCAAGTCACAAGTACACAAATCCTGTCACGTTAACACCACACCTCTGACAAATTAACTTATCAATCCTCATCAATAGGATGATCAGTTCTCAAAATTACCCCGATCGCAATATTCTTCCTGTCACGTTAATACCGCACCTCTGACAAATTCACTTATCAATCCTCTTCAATAGGATGATAAGTCCACAAAGTTGCTCTAATCGCAATACAAATCCTATCACGTTAACACCACACCTCTGACAAATCCACTTATCAATCCTCGTCAATAGGATGATAAGTCCTCAAAATTGCCTCGATCGCAATATTCTTCCTGTCACGTTAATATCACACCTCTGACAAATTCACTTATCAATCCTCTTTAATAGGATGATAAGTCCACAAAGTTGCCCCGATCGCAACAAATTCCTGTCATGTTAACACCAAACCTCTGACAATCAACTTATCGACTCTCTTTAATAGAGCGATAGGTCCACAAACCCATCAAGTTAATATCACATCTCTGACGACCAAATCAACTTATCGACTCTCTTCAATAGAGCGATAGGTCCATAAAATACTGTTAGGTTAACCTCACACCTCTAACAGTCAAAGCCCCTATAAACTTGTTAATCCTTTTTCAACAAGAATAGTAAGATTTCATTATAAAATCCCCAGTGGATTAAAGATTTTCTGGAATTATCCCAGTGATAATAAAGAAAGTTTCTGAATTTCACTCTAAGTAAAAATCCATGCCAAGTTAATACTACACCTCTGGCTCTTCCAACTTTCTTTCAGCGTTTCAAGTAACACAGGAAGAAACAGCGGCAAAGTCTACGTATTCAAACATCGTAGCACAAAAAATCCATGTCTTACACACATGGGAGACTTTATCTCGATCCTTAATTAGAGATAAGTCTGCATCTAACACATGTTGCCGGGTAGCCTATTCCCGCAATAATGGCAAAGCCTACGTATTCAACATCGTAGCACTAAAATCCATGTCTTTCACGCATGGGGGACTTTATCTCGATCCCTAATTAGAGATAAGTCTACGCCTAACATGCGTTGCCGGTTAGTCTTTTCCCGTGAAAATAACAAAGTCTATATATTCAAAATCATAGCATTAAGTCTAAGAGGGTTCATTCTCTTAGCACAACGTTACATATGAAACGGATTCAAATAATTCACATGCTAATCCGACTCAAATGGTAGTCGGTAAAAGCTTATCAAATCCATTGATGGCTGAGGGTTTGCCAAAAATCCTATGAATGTTTGCAGGCCCATCAGATGAATGGACGTGAGCCGTGACGTTTGAGAGCTTCTTCTTATGAGTAGCTTGTACCATAGCTACAGTTTCTCTTCGAGACTCATCCTCATACAAGTCCTGCGTGGTAAATCTTTTCAACCAAGATGCCTTCAAAGCGAGTACAGAGAACGACTCCTTTATGACAAGGAATCAACAGCTCCAAGATCAGAGTCGACATCCAAAGTATTCCGAAAATTCATCCCAGTCAACCGCGAACTTTCGAAAACTTTGGAGGGGGTTCTGTAGGGTGTCTAAAAATCACAACAGATAGCTTATCCCCATCAAACACCGATGACGGAAGTTATAATTTGACGACTTCCAGAAGGCTACAATTTGAAGACTTTCACGTAGAAGGTTACAATCTGACGACCTTCACAACAACTAATGAAAGCTCTAATTCAACAGCCTTCACAATCAACATCGGGAGTTACAATCTGATGAATCTCATATTTTCAAGGATCTAAGACGAAGTTTATAAGGTGATGATCTTTGCAACGCTCTAGCAAAAGAGACTACAAATTGACGGTCTCTTCATAATTAAAACGCAGATATCTCTCAAACTGTAAGGAATTTGGCAAAACTGACAGAGGAAACCAAACCCTGTGGGGTTGGTTTGGTCGGCGCCGTCTCATCGAGATAGCCGATTTTCATATATAATTCGTCCAATTCCGACTTACGGTTTGAAAGTTATGACCTGTTCTTCGCAGCAAGTCATGTTCTGAAGTCCGTATGCAAGACTAGACTTCGTCTGAACATTGGACATAGCCTGAAGTTCGCCAAGCCCGCCTAAGGCTCGCCTCTGCATTACAGAATCAAAATGTAGGGTTCATCCCTAGCGTTCAAAGTCAAAACGCACGGGTCGGACCTGCGTTACAACATCAAAACGCACGGGTCGGACCTGCGTTGCAACATCAAAACGCACGGGTCGAACCAGCGTTATAATCTCAAAACGCAGAGGTCGTGGCTATGTTCCAAACTCAAAACGTAGATTTCGTGGACTTGAAACGCAGAGTTGAACTCTGCGTCCAACTACAAAAACGTACAGTTCATGCAGAGCCCAACACTGCGTCCCAGGTCCAAAACGCACAGTTCATGCAGAACCCAACTCTGTGTCCTAGGTGCAAAACGCAGAGTTCATCTCTGCGCAGCGCGACCTGTGCGTTTTCAGTCTAAAACAGGCCCAACTTTGCGTTTTAGGTCTGAAACGCAGAGTTCGGGCCCAGAACGCTGTTTTCAGCGTTTGACTCGTTCAAGCACGATTTGAACGGTTCCAGAACCGTTTTCTCTCCATGATTTGAGGGGATCACTACCCTATCATGGAGAGATTTGTGGGGGTAGTTACACCCCATTAAACCCTCATTAAGGAGAGATTTAAGGGGGCGGTTACACCCCTAAATCCCCTATAAATAGTGGGAAACTCAATTGAGTTGGGGCTGGCTTTTTTGGACCTGAGAATTAGCAGCAAAGAGGAGATCTTCGGCTGACTTTTTGGGGGAATTACTGGAGCTTCCGACAGCGACAAAGTTCCTTGAAGCCTTCGGCCTTGGCTTGTCAAACCGATTTTTGGTTAAATCAACTCTTTCATAGAGTTTCAAACTCGTTCAGAGTTATTAACTCGATCAGAGTTCAAAACTTGCTCTGCAAGTTCTTCTAAAACTCGCTCTGAGTTATTAACTCATTAAGAGTTATTTTCAAACTTGCCACGCAAGTTCTCCACAACGTCAAATCGTGAGGAGAAGACCATGTTCCAGTGAAGAACCTGACGCGAGCATTCGAGGGAGGCACTCCATCGCCACCGTGAAGAACCCAGAATTAAACAAAGGAAAGAATCCAGATCATTCTCCTCTCTTTTGTAATCAGGAAATCCAATTGTAATTGATTTTAAGAGAATACAAGTCAATTTTCTTTCATTTTCTTTTCACTACAAATTTCCCACAAACAGAAGCATTCTGCTGTCATCATTTTTGCCTTTCCTTTATCCTTCTTGACAACCTTCTTAACACCTTTCCTTGTTTTAGTAGTTTTCTTCATTCCTTTTTTCTAAGCAACCAATTTGCCAGAAGAGGAAGAAGATTACCCTATAGCCAAGGCTGGTGTTTGTCCCTTTTTCAAAGAACTTTCTTCCTGTCTTAACAAATTAAGCAAGGCAGGAAGAGTGGGCTCCAGATCCATCATCAATAACTGTGATATGAATCGGGAGTATGCTGGTGTCCGGGACTATAGAATGATATCTGTATATCTATCTGCATCTATGCCTACGTTCAAAAGTTCACGCTCATTGACATAGGCGATCATTTTGAGGACATGATCCCCAACAGAATATCCCACAGTCATTTTCGTCTAGAACAGATTCCTAGACGCCACGTACTTCATTTGTCGCAGTTGCTCGCCATACAGTTTTTCTGTATTACGAAATATGGATCTGATTTCCATATTCTCATGTTGCCTCTGATGGACCAAATCCATAGAGGCAATGGTGAGGCATTGAGCAAGTGAACAATCTTTATCCCATGTATTGTGGATTTCAGTTTCCGCTATAGTGGGTTCTAGGCCTAGAACAGGTTCGGGCGCAGTGAGGACATATGCTACTTTGTCATAAGTTAGGGCAATTTTAACATTCCTCAACCAGTCTTTGTAATTAGGACCGGTTAACTTGTTCTGTTCTAATATGAGTTTTAAACCAGACATAATGGCCTGAAAGAGAGAGAAAAGGTATTTTAGCAGATGTTCAATACATAAAATAGGTTTGGTTTATTTTTATCTAAGTTATGCCTCCCACTATTTTTCGAGTCCCTCAAAACCTTATAAGAGGTGATTGGAAAATAACTCATTGTTTTCAAGTGGGATCAAGATCCAATTATCATTGAATGCATCAACCTTGGCGTATGTCAACAAATTGACACATTCAATAATTGGTAGATAACTTTTGTCTTTTACACTCTTGTGATTCTTGATATGATTTTACCCCTAGTCTTTTATGACCTTGACGTATTCCAACAAATCATAAAATGCTAGTCAAGTTTGTACCCATCATTTCTTGACTGGCTTAAATTTAACTTATGCATAACCAACTTAAGCTATCCTTATATCTTATATACAGATGAATACTATTTAGCCATAGAATAGTTATGCCTTGACGTATGCCAACAAACATAGTATTTATAAGCTTAATAGTATTTAACTAAAATGATGGAGGGCTACAGACGATTTCTCAAATCTTTTACCGTAATCAAATTTGATATAGTTTAAAGATGCTCTATATTTATACTTGCAACAATTAAACTAGCCAGGAAAGCGCAAGATTGGTGGGAGGGTTCCGAGCTCTTCACCGGGAATATTTATTGGACCTTAATTAAGTAACCACTTCTCTTTAAGACTATAGCACGAAAGATTGGGTATCACCCCTAATCTTAAGTTGGGTATCACCCCATTAGCTATACCGCATAATCACTTTCCTTAGACACTAGCTAAAAGTTGGTTCTAAATACATCTCTTTTAACTTTTTGAGATTTATTTATTTTTCACACTAACGTGATGTTAATGTCTATCTCACCACTCTATGGTCAATAAACTCTTATTGCCATGTCTCACAAAGTTTAAAAACAAGTTTTTATAATAAAAACTATTCTCTAGTGAGATAGAGATATAAACTTTGTAGAAAATAGCACCCAATTGTATCAATATTAATAATTAGGGCACAACCAACATATCATCATATGTAATGTAAAACTTATATAGAATGGTAGTGGACAACTAAAGAAAATAAAATGCAACTACACTAATTACATTTTAGCAAGCCATATGCAACTCCTTGCAGTGCTTGCTCCCTTGCAAACTCTGTATTATTACAATCATATAAACATAGGACGTGCAAGCCCCATTTATAATGGAAAAACCATCTCGTAGGATGGGTAATAATATTGCATTAAATGTAAAGAAAAACCTATAAATGAAATAACTAAACTAAGCAACCATACCCCCCCACACCCGAACAAGGGCCTATACCCGTAGGCGCAGCCCATGATCGGTGAGCAAGTTCCTAAACCCGTAGGCGTAGCCCATGCTCGGGGAGGGAAGAGGTCGTAAATAATTATTACATTTCTAACTTTATTACACCAATACAAAACATGCAAGAGAATAGTTGTCTACTACCATCCATAAACATAACATCCACGCAAGATAATAAATCATATAACTTAATCAACATTAAGAAATATGCATCTATCTAGTTATGCAACATATTAGAAACTAGATAGCATAAGGATTATCCAAACTCAAATATGACTAACAAGCTTCTAACATACAACTACACTAGTTGTAATTAATTATTTTACAAAATAACTTGAATTAATTAACTAGTTTCATCTAAACTAGAAATTAGAAGCAAGAAAAAGGTCCTCCATTAGTTAGATGTACATGTTAAGATTCAATTAGATGGAACCATGGCTCTGATACCATGAAGGAAATCGTGCAATGTCTACATGCATAATACACAGCGGAAGACATGTATGTAAAAAAATTACTAAGCATGTAGAGAGTATGAAATAATCATAAGGACCATCGAATTAAATCTAACATGATTCTTATTGTTAAGAGAGCATACAAGGTTTGAAAGTTATACTTTTGTAGCGTGATTCGATAGTGAATCGAACAACCTTTAGCTTGCTCTCTTTGATGCAGAAAGCGCCTTGGAGTGGATCTCCAACTCTTCAAGTAAACCCGAAAGCTATTGGATGCTGCTTGAGACGCGAGGCAAGATATCAACCCCGGGGTTCTTAAAATCCTACTACTTCCTCTTACTCAAAGATTGCTAGAGTTTAGTAAGAGGTATAGCTCTCTTGTTTTCTCTAATGGAAATTTAATTTTCATTAGTTTTTCATGAAGAGAGAGAGCTCATATTTATAGAGTGAAATGTGTTCATGACATGAATGACTCATCACATGAGTCATGCAATGAATCATCAAATATCAATGATTAATCTAGTGAGTCATGCAATGAATCATCTCATGAATCATACATTTCAAAACCATGTGCTAATAAACCATGTGCTCAAACCATACCACTAAATAACTCATCTCATGACTCATTATACATGGTATGTGTATTTCATAAATGAGAATACCAAATCAATATTACTAATACAGTATTTCATAAATACGGTATATAGTAATTTTCCAATCTTTAACTAATTAGTCACTATATGACCAAATAAATCAAGAGTTGACCAAAAGTCAACTGTTGACCAAAAAGTTAACTTTATGGGAAAAATACTGGAATTCATTTCCTAAGCACATAGCATTCCAATTTTACCGATATACATAACCATTTATGTGTATCCGAAAAAAATCATATATGCGTATCAATCATACGCATCACTCCATAAATTGTGTTTTATAGGATTCAAGTACGTGCTTGGTGTGACTCTAGGGCCCAACTTAAAAAATCGGTAGTGGATCATATCTATAAGTACAACAGAGGTGTTAGCTACACATGAAGACCACCCGGGTATAAGTTGTGATAAAGGTCTGCAAGATGCTTATCCAATTTTATTAGGACAACTCAATGATAATACTGTACAGTCCGGTCTCTTCGTCAAACCATGTCAAACTATTGAGCCTAGGGTATGGCAAACTGTCAAACCCTAATAGCTTGATTAGTGTTTATTGATATTAAACTCATAACCTATAAGATCAAACTGACACTCAGTTTATCTTATTCACCTTGGCCAAGGATTTCCAGGCTATAGTTATATCAAACAATCTTATGATATCAACCCCTATACTGGGAGAGACGAATCCCTTCTTAGCATCTGAATATCTACTTATGTCTCGGGATGTTCCTAACAAGAACCGTTATGCACAATTCAATAAGAACTGTGGTTAGGTAAAAGTCTAAATACATCTTTATTGACATATAAGATATTGCACTCATGCCTCAGGTCAAGAGACTACTATGTACTATATCACTTGAGAACTTCTATTTGACAGTTAAGTATATTACCAACTAGATGTTCTCGGCGAGTCGTTCAGTTAACTCATTAACTAATGAGTCACCTGTATACTGTATCTTGATGTCTCACATCAATGATCTAAGAGATTGATCATCTCTTGCAAAAGGAGAAATAGAGCATACACTAGTCTTAACCAAAGTGATGATGTCCTATCTCAACACTTCATCAACTAGGAACATTTTTAGAATATACGTTACCGACTAATCAGATCTTTTCATTACGATCACTATCCGAAATGTCTGATAGTCTAGTATTTATTCTAAGGACATTATCTGTATTTTTAGAACATCAGATAAATCTGACCAAAATAGCATACTATCATTTTGAACAAGGATGTTATATACATATAGGTCATGTTATAATATACAATAATTTCCTACAGGGCACCTATATCTAACATATGGTGGCTCGGCCTTGGCCGAGCCACCTGGCCTTGGCCGAGTCGTTTTGATGTGACTCGGCCGCCAAGGGCTTTTTCAGTTCGGTCTTCTTCCATCGTTTCACGCATTTCATCGTTTCGCTGACTTGTACGCTTCATCGATTCGCTTCATGCATTTTGTTAACTTGGAGGTGGCTAACGAGTACGCGGACCACTTGGAGGTGGCCGGTGAACGTACGGGCCATCTGGAGGTGGCCGGTGAGCACGCGGGTCACTTGGAGGTGGCCGGTGAGCACGCGGTTCACTTGGAGGTGGCCGGTGAGCATGGGGGGCACTCAGTTTGCCGTTCCAGTGGCTTGTTGCTATGTTATCAATGGTTTGTCGCTCGATGGCTCGTCATCTCGAGCTGTGTTCGGGGACCTATAGGTAATTTTTGATGCCTACAGATACCCTTTCCAAAGTATTTCAGTCTCATTCTTTTATAGAGAACCCTAGAATTCTTTGGATATGATACGCCTAACCTTCAATTTGTTAACTTCTTTAGCTTTCAGTCTATTTAGTATTTTGTCTGACCGTGTTGAAACCTTGAACTGAGACTGGTGTGTTAATATCTAAAATAGCTCGTGTCGTTGAATCGACATTGAACTGATCATGTTCATCAAGAGTTTATATCTGAAATGTGTTTGAGCTCCCTGAGGATTATCCTTTTACCTGGAATTGATATGTGCCTAGTTTTGGCAAAATTATCAATGCGTTGGTTTGTTCTGACCTTCATGGCAACGGGTTGACCCGCGTTGACTTTCATTACAATACGTGAACTGGCGTTTGATCTTCGTCGTAATGCGTTGATCGACGTGAACACACTTTATACTCATACGTTAACTGGAGTCTATACGGTTTAAGCTCTTAAGGTGTTGGAGCGGGGAGGACCAGTTTATACTTGTATACTCCTCGGAGTTCGAGTCACGAGTTTGACTGGTGAAGTTAGTGCGTCAATGAGTTTTGTACCTTATTACGACTACCCATTCTGTTTAGAATAAATAACCATAATACTTATAGGATTTTTGGTAAACCCTCAGCCATAAAATCGGTTTGACGAGCCTTTACCGACTATCGTTTGAGTTAGGCTAGCATACAGATTGTTTAAGTCTGTTCTGTAGGTAACATTGTACTAAAAGAATAACCCCTCTTAGACTTGATGTTATGATATTGAATATATAGACTTCGTTATTTGTCACGATAATAGACTACCCGGTAACGTGTGTTAGGCGCAGACTTTAGGATTTTTGGCAAACCCTTAGCTATCAACAGATTTGATATGCCTTTACTGATTACCATTTGAATCGGGATTGAATATGAATTATCTAAATCCGTTTCACATGTGACGCTGTGCTAAAAGAATGAACTCTCTTAGACTTGGTGCTATGATATTGAATACATAGGATTCGTCTTTTTTATGGGGAAAGACTAACCGGCAACGCGTGTTAGACGTAGACTTATCTCTATTCAGGGATTGAGATAACATCCCCCAGACATGAATCCTAGCATTCTTTTCACAGAGAAAGGCTAACCATCAACGCGTGTTAGACGTTGACTTATCTCTACTTAGGATTCGAGATAAAATTCCCCATGCAAGTAAGGCATGGATTTTGGCATTATTAATAACAGCCTGTCACGATGTTGAATACATGGGCTTTTGTCCTTTTACGGTAAAGACTAACCAGCAACGCGTGTTAGATGTTAACTTACCCTAATTAGGATTCGGGATAAAATTCCTCGTACGTGTAAGGCACGGATTTTGGTGTTATTAATAACGGTCTTCCACGATGTTGAATACGTGGGCTTTTATCCTTTTTATGATAAAAGACTAACCGGCAACGCATGTTAGGCGCTGACATATCCCTACTTAGGAATCGGGATAAAATTCCCCATGCATAAAAGGCATGGATTTTGTCGCTACGATGTTGAATACATAGACTTGGTTGTTTTCGCGGGAACGGACTACCCATTAGCATGTGTTAGATATAGACTTATCTCTATTTAGGGATCAAGATAAAGTCCCCCATGCGCGTATGGCATAGCTTTTGGTGTTGGAAGTGGTGTCTTCTCTTGGGACAAAGACGAACCTGATGCTAGAGAGGAAAAATTTTATATTCTATCTCCAGGTGTGAAAGAAACTCAAAGTAGGATCTCCACTTTGAGAATCAAAAAATATTCGGATAACCCTAACTGTCGGAAGGTTTGATTACCCAATCTGAAGGTGGATTTCTCGTTTATCGGGAGGGAACCCTTGGCCCTAACTGTAGAAAGGTTTGACCAAGTGAGAGGTTTGAGACGACCCTAACTGTAGGAAGGTTTGATCGCTCAATTTGAAAGTGGACCTCTCATTCATGAAAGGAATCGAGAAGAGATTTCGGCTTTTGTCCTAACCATAGGAAGGTTTGACTAAGAAACAGTGGGAGTGAAGATACAACTAACACTGGGAATGTTGACTTGTACAAATCACTCAGTGGGTTTTTTAGTATCAAGTGGCTAAGACTTAACGCGAAGGGGTTTGATGATTGCCATGGATGAACAGCTTGAATTTTTGAATACCGTGTTAAGACTTTAACATTGGGAGTGTTAAGTGCACAAACACAGTGAGAGTTTGAATGGACTCAGCCGAAAGAATTTTTGTGGACCCACTGTCAGTTAATTTGATCAGTGAGGAACTTTGTGGTGGAGGACCGTGAATTATCAAGCACTCCACAATTACATCATAGGAGTTTCATGAGGGATGATTGACCGAATGATGTTAGGAATCTTGACCCCAAGATTAGTTTGTTTTGAGGATAACAAATATTATATGTTGTGTGTATTATGTGCTAACATTTATTTTGCAGTATCAGAGCTAAATCAGCAATGATATTCAAAGAGATACTCAAGACATAAGATGAGTTCAAGGCAAATTGAAGTAAAGAAGAAGATATACTTTATTGTCAAAATATAATTTTACATTTTTTTGCTTAGAAATATTTACAAGCCTTGATCACTCACACACATGCATACACATAGTGTTACAACACACTAACACATGCTTAGTGTGTTGGTTAACTATAAAAATCCCCTATGTTAACCATTAAATTTCATAGATATTGAGTGAAAATTAAAATATATCATATAGCTCATATCTACCCCTTAATAGTCGACTAATGGCATGAATAGTTGACTACTAAAGACACAGACAAAATATCAGTTTCTATGTCATTTCAGACTAGTCGACTACTAGGATATATAGTCGACTAATCAGCATTGAATTTGAATTTTAGACTTTCTGTCGATTACAGTGTAGTCGACTAATGAGTAAAGTAGTCGACTACTAAGGAATTATATAACTACATAGAGTCTGTTTGAACTCAAAGTAGTCGACTAATAAGACTTGTAATCGACTACTCAGATAGTTTTTCTGACTGTTTGACATTTGAATAAGTGACTGTTTATAGCCGTTTTTGGACATTTCTTAGGTTTAATAACTTGTCATTTCAGAGGCTATAAATAGGGTAAGATGTCAGAAAACAACTACCAAGACTTGCACTTGTAAAATTCATATATTATGCAAATTAACTCTCAAAACTTTTAGTTTTTCAATCTATTTTTCCAGAAAAGAGAGTTTCTGATATTGCCTTTGTTTCATTCATTCTTAGAGCTTGTTTAGGCAATATTTAGAGAATTAAAAAGATTGATAAGCTATTGTTAAACGTTCACAACATATTCAAGGCTTATAGGATTGGAATTGTACATTGCTTCAAAGAAGATTCTCTCGGTTTGTGAGAGCAGTTGATCTCTTGGTCTAGAGGTTAGTTTACAATTGGTATGATGTTGTCAATTAGGATTGCAATTTGCATGGTCTTGTAAATTGGTCAGGTTTGCTTTTGATTTTGTAAGGTTTCAAAATCATAGTGGAAATCTCAAGCGGGATTTGCTTGGGGACTGGATGTACACCAGGGAGGTGGAACCAGTATACATGCTTGTGTTTGTAATGTTCATTTTCTGAAATTGTGGCCATTCTTTCTTGCAATTTATAACACATCTTGCAAACTCACCCTCTAGTATTTTAAGTGTAAAGCTTCTGCAGATTTACTCTTTGTAAGAGCGCACTCTTTTCTTAAGGGTCACGGTCCTACACTTGGTATATAAGCAAGAGGACCCTACAAATGAGGTCATTAAATCTCTTCTCAACGAAAGAGTGCTCGGAAAGTCACCGTGGGAGGGTTTTAATCATCTTGGAAATAATTAAATAGCCACCATGGGAGGTTCTTAATAACTTTTTATTTATGATTAAGGGTGAATTATTCAGATGACTGGTTTTCATCTTGAATAATAAATATGTTTTGGGTTATCCTTAAGAATATCAGTATAGTATACTCTAGGAACTTCCCATTAGAATGTCTTGAGGTATTCCACCCCCAGCTCTTTGACGAACCTAAATACAATTGTATTCGGTCACATTGTTAGGTTATCCTTAAGAATATTAAGAGTAATATTCTCCAGGAACTTCCCATTGTTGGAAATAAGGAAAGCAGTTTAACCTCGTATACCTGTCGGAGGAATGGGAGAAGTAGTTTAACCTCTTATACTCATCGGAGGAATGGGAGAAGCAGTTTAATCTGTTATACTCATCGGAGGAAAGGGTTCTCATTCAGCTTATTTCAACGTTATGATGCTGGCGTCAACCAAGGTTTGAATGTTGTTCTTGAGAGTGAAGCAAGCCTTACTGGGATGAAGGATCCTTCTGTGGTACGCACAGTACTTTAGAACTAAAGTGTTGTTAGCTTCCTCCTGATTCGTAATAGGTGGCAGCTTGATTTTGTTATTTTCAAGGAGTACTCTTTTTGGAGTCTCGGATCTGGAGTCCTTCGCTACTTCTGAGGTTGCTGTTGTGACGTCTGATTAGTGTCAATAACCACTGTAGGTGCCTTTCCCTGAACACGAGAAGAAAAATTCGAGTTCGGGGGGTTAGTCCTCGGTTGGCTCCTTTCAAGATTTTTTTCTTTTGAGAAATCATCTGGCCTGTTCCCCGCGCAATTTTAATTCTTTCCATGTTATGGATAGCATGACCCCCAGGGCTTCAAACACATAAATGGAGAGATTGTTGTGGTATGTTTACAAGATGAATTCCTCAGTAATAGGATTCCTACAATTCATTGACTTGTTGCGAAAGCGTTTAACAAAGTTATCAACTGACTCCCCATCCTTCTGCTTCTCGTCCAAAAGGGCTCCGATTAGTACTTCGGTGTCATCATCGAAGAAGTTGTTAAGCAAAAAACTTTCCATGTTGTTTTAGCTGTTAATACTTCCTGACTTGAGATGGCAGTACTAATCGAAGGTGACCCCGCGAAGGGTGCTAACGAATGATCGGACCATCAAAGGTTCATTGCCAAATATCACATCTAGGTGGGACTTGAAGTAAATTAGGTGTTGAGTGGGTGAGCCCTTTCCATCGAACGGTGTAAAGTTAATTAGATTGAACTTCGTCAGATATGGGATTGACTCCCACTCCCTTGGGTAGGGACATGGAATACCAGTCTTCTTTACCTCTTGAGTGGACATCAGTGCGTTGATTTTGCTCTCCACGTCTTTCATTTCCTCACTCGTATTTTCCTTTGGGTTATTTCGGAGAGGAACAACTAGACCACCCCCAGCATTATCATCCTCGGTAGGACCACTCCCAGCATTTTGGTCAATAGGGGGTATCAACGTTGAGATTCTCTTTCACTTCTGAATCGCTATCTACTTGATTGGTAGCATTGTGACGGCTGGATTCACCAATCATATTTGATAAAGCTTGAATCTGTTGATCATGCAATTCCCTTATTCATTGCACAATCATTTCCATTTTGAATTTGAAATTCTCTTTCTGCTTGGCCAGAGCGACTTCGAGGAATTTGGCCATTTGTTCAGTATTAATCATGAACGCCTCACGAGATTGTCCTGTGCTGGACACTATATTGTCGAAAGCGATCGCGGAGTTGGCGTCTGACATTTTATCCTCCGAGGAGTGTCCTCTATCCGGTCCAGGTCATCTAGTTTCTGACCGTAACCAAGCGATGCGCTGAGATGCCTCTGAAAAAGAGTCAGGGTTGTAACGCCTTGTCGATTTTCCTTTATCGGCCACATTGATGGTAACTTATGGCAGCTTGTCAACATGACCGACAGATTTGTTCTTGTAGAAGCGTCTTGATTTAGATTTGGACACTTCGGTAGAGATTCTTTCGAATACTGAGACCCTCCGTAGAGCGGTCTTAGGGTAGCTACACTCTGATAATACTGTCCTGATTAACCTCTTACAAGGACAATGAGAGTCTGATTCTAGAATACTTCTCTTTCGAGATTTATTTATACCCCCAGCCTGATAGTACAACTCATCGACGTTGTGGCCGTAGCAACCTATCGGTGGTTGGTTTGAATCCCCAGGTTTGACGTTATCGTGTAATAGAGACGTCTTCTTCTGAGGATGGGATGCCTTATTAGCGTTCTCAATAGTCACACGTTTGGAAGCACACCTACGATAATGTGAGACCTCAACGGGCTTTTGGACTTCGACACATAACCCTAAGTGGACGGTTATTGGAATTTTCCCTTCATGGGATGTCTTTTACTTGAAGGGAGTATGTGTACGACCCCCAGCTTGAATAGCCACTTGGGATTCATTCACCGGACCCAAGCGTTCTTTGATCGGAAGTTTGCCTCGATCCCCTTGCAAAGGACCAAGGTGATCTGTGATCTTCATCTTGAGTCGGGAAAGATCCACGCTGCCGTGGGACTTCACCAAAGGTACTGGATCAACTTGAATAGGAACAGAAACGAACGGGGACTCAGAAATGGCTGCGGGAGACGAGGCAAGTGTCGACCAGCCTGAACTGGCTCGGCCATGGCACGGGCCAGCTTGAGGTGGCTCAGCTATGGCCGAGCCACCCTTTGGTGGCTCGGCCTTGGCCGAGCCACTATTGGCTGGCCTGGCCCTGGCCGAGCCATGCTTGACTGGCTCGCAATTTTTGGGTGTCTCAGCACTTGTTCGAGTCGCTGTTTTGGATTTTGGCCTCCATTCTTGGTGTGGTTTTGGTGGTTTCTTAGCCACCTTGTCCTCCTTCATGTCTTATGCCTTTCGTGCTAAGGCAAGCGTGTGGCACTTTTGGATGCACTCCTCGAGAGTTGAACAAATCCTTTTAATACGGACCTATTCGCTGGCCGATGGCTTGGAGGAGTGGCCATTTGCTTGTTGTTGAGGCGCTTGGCGCTCTCTAAACTTTAGATCCGCGTGATAACGGATCCCATCAACCGGATCTCAGGCCTTGGCCAGCTGACGTGCAAGGTGTTAGCATTGCCTCTAACGAGCCCTTTTCGTCAGAATTGGCACGCCTTCGTTAAACAACTCCTGGACTGAAGAGGAGTTATTGTGATCTGAAATTCCAACTTCCTTAGATGCCGGAGGAGCGTTGCGAGATGAAGCCTCAGCAATAATTAGGCGAGAGCCACCCCGAGCCTTCTTTGATGCTGATATCTTCCTGTACTTAAGGGACGAGGAAGATCTTGATGGGGATGAGGAGAGGTATTCCTCGAACTTGGCCTGGTTAAACTCGTACTCAACCTCTTCTTCAATTGGGATCATGATCCGTGGTTACTGCACGACAGCCTCAGCAGAGAGATTGTTGTCTCCCACTGTGGTTGCCAACGTGTTTGCGTCGAAAGTTGTTTTCATTGCTGAATCTATTATATGTTTATTGATTACAGATTCAAAGTAAAATTAGTCTTTTTATAAGACTTTCTTATACAATAAAAAGAAGAAACTACAACTTTGTTGAAACACACGCAGAGCACATTTATCACCCGCTGCTTGCGTGGGATCTTTACCTGTGTCGGGGACGCATTAGTCCATTGACCACTGCGGATCAAATCCGGTTGACAGAATTAAAATTCAATGTTCTTGCTTCATAAAGGAAACAATCGCAGAAGTGATAATCTCGATCAAGTGAGATTATGACTCTTCTCAAGATCAAAACCAAGTTTGATCCGGAGGAAAGGGAAAACGGACCTCGGATCCTTCCAATAGCTCCCTCTTTATATTAAAGTTTGCCAAGATCTGCTAGTCCTCCTTTGAAATTTGTGGATCACTCTTCAATTTGACAGCACCCCGCCTAGATTCAGATCACTTGCGTATAGGGTCCTAGGCTTGTATTTATAGGCTTCGGTTGTAGCATTTATGGATAAGAATTAATGATTTGATGTTATCCTCAGTTAATAACCACTTAACCATATTTAGGGATAGCTTCAAAATAGTTGGGGGGCTCTGGAATGAAAGAATCCTGAGAAAACTATCGAAAAATATGTTTTCAGCATTTCTGGGCGCGAGCCACACAACAGTGGCTCGGATTTGTACGAGCCACCACATGGTGGCTCGGCCTTAGTCGATCTCAGCCTTGGCCAAGTCGTTTTGATGTGATTCAGTCGCCAGGGGATTTTTTGGTTTGGTCTTTTTTCGCTGTTTCGCGCATTTTGTCGTTTCGCTGACTTGTACGTTTCACCGATTCACTTTAGGCATTTCGTTAACTTGAAGGTGGTTGACAAGTGCACGGACTACTTGGAGTTGGCCGGTGAACGTGCGAGCAATTTGGAGGTGGCTGATGAGCATGCGGGTCACTTGGAGGTGGTCGGTGAGCGCACGAGCCACTTAGGGGTGACTAATGAGCGCGCGGGCCACTTAGAGGTGGCCGGTGAGCATGCGAGCCACTTGGAGGTGTTCGGTGAACGTGAGGGCCATTTGGAGGTGGCCGGTGAGCACACGGGCCACTCGGTTTGCCATTCCCGTGGCTTGTTGCTATGTCATCAACGGTTCATCGCTCGATAGCTCGTCATCTCGAGCTGTGTTCGGGGACCTATAGGCAATTTTTGACGCCTATAGTTAGGTATATTAAACTACTTTTCCTCATTTATTTTACTATTCTAGTCGATTAGCCCTACTTATCTCTATGTCAATCTGTAGAGATATTTCAATCTTGAAGACAATCACGTAGGGTGAGATTTTTTTTTTTTAGATACATGGGAGTTCAAGCATCCGCTTCGGGAATGGAGACACAAGAAAAAAATTGATTTGAAAGTTAAAGTGAGAATTAGGATAGGATCTACAAAACGAGATCCGAGGATTCACCCATATCATTTAGCTGCACTTATAGCATTGTGGGACCAGGAAAGGCACCAGGTAAATATTGATCCATAGATACTGGAATATTTTCACTAACAAATAGTATTGTGGGGTAACAAAAATGACAATCATTTGGTCAGAAGCAACCTCGCTTTTACCTTGAGTATATGCAACATAACCCTCCAGATTTTTACTAACAAATACTTATCTAGCAAATAAGCCTACATAAACTTCACTTAAGAAATTGAGCAAATCAAAGTTGCACTAAGGCTTTTATTCAATTCCACTTTCTAGCTTAGATAAAACTACATGAAGTATGAACACATATAAAAAATTTAATGAGCACATTACACCGAACACTGTAGATAGAAATATTTTACTTCATTAATATTATTATATTTGGTGAGTAAATTTGCGCCAAAAGTATGTTAAGTTTCATCACTTTAACACTTCAACTCCAATGTAAGTATGCACTTTGATGTTTTCTTTGCTTCAGGTGTGACTATTTTGTTATAGCCTGAAGTTTATAATACAAGATTAGAATAGTCAATTGTAGCGCTTATCGTGATCTAGAGGCACATTTCGTTGCATGTTATACATTATACTAAAATTCTCTTTATTCTTGTTGAAGCAAAAGTGTGAGAGAAATCAACTAAAGCAAGGGAAGGAAGAGTATGATCATCATATGGGGACTACTTCATTTACCCAGATTGAAAATCAACTTTGTAGGATGACTGTATAATATATTTTAGTCTTTTATATATATTCTCTTTAATTGTAATTTATTTGGCAAATAAAAATATTTTAGTTTTTTATATATTCTCTTTAATTGCAATTTATTTGATAAATGAAACTGATAAACAAATTTCTAAATCTCAGAACGCCCCTTTATCTCGCTCTCCGGACCGCATAAGAGGACTATGGCTTACAGTAAGAAAGGGTATGATAGCACTAATAATAAGAAGAAAAAGCTACAATAGGCTAAGAATATGTAGGTAATTTAATTTTATAATGGATTTTAATTATACATGATGCATTGTTTGCATTATCTTTATTATTGAAAATGTCCAATGTGAGGATCTTCTAGGAGATCAACAATCCTAGAACTGCTATAACTCAGTTGCTTACACAAGTTAAAGTTTGGAACAAGAGTATTAATTGTATCAGTATGCTAGAACTTATTCTCTACTTGTTGTCCTCTTGTATTTATTATTTGCTCTCTTTGTATAAGTGGAATAAATGATTGGTATTTTCCAAAAATTCTCTTAGATTGACACTAAATTATTTCATTAATTTGTCTACCTTTTGCACAACTCCAATTTACTTTCATTAGAATCAACATGAGCGTGGAAATTAGACTACATACTCCGGTGAAAAAAAAATCAAAAAATTACATCTTACATATACTTTATTCTACTTTGCATTTCGGATATTACATATTTACTTACAATCCTTGCATTCTTATACTTTTCATTCATAGGCTTGCTTTGTAGCATGCATATCCCAAAATGTGATAGAGAAAGAGGGAGAGATTATTTCGTCCCTAAAGTCAAATTTTCTACTTTGGGCTTCTAAAATTGATTTTTTTGGTCCTTAAAGAAATGCGTTTTTATTTTGTGATGAGCATCATGGCTAAACTAATTTCGCAAAATCAAAACATCTACATCATTGTACTTGCATATTTAAGTACGGTTTATATCATTAATGAATGTCACTATAAATGCCTTTACTTATAACCTGTGACCAATAAAAACAAGTATTTTCCGTATTTTGTGTCACTCGAGAAGCTTAGTATTCCTGTAATAAGAAATCCTAGTATCATGCCTCAATAAAGTAGTAAACTAGTGATATTGAATATGTTTTAATTAAATATGATGCATCATTTACATTATCTTTGTTATTGAAACGTCAATTCTTATATTGACCTTTTCGGTCTCTTAGGAAGCATTGTAAAGCATGTATGCTGAGGTTATTGCATAGAGCTGGGAGTCCTCGACTAGAGAGGAGAATTACAATATGAGCTATTTGGTTTGTGGATTTCCCAAAAAGGAAAGGACCAGGTGGGTGAGAGTAGGAGCTTAGAGGTTGTCTACACCATTCTAATCCTCGACAACCTCGACTCCATCAGCGATGCCCTAGGGAGTACCCTCTTACATGCCGTAGGAGGATTGCACTCAGCAAGTGATACAGCTTATTACATCAGTGATGAACCTTTTGGATGGTTAGATTGCTTAGAATTTGTGGGAGGATATTCAGGAGGAGTGCATGCAGGCGGTCCACCCTACTGCTACTTTTGGGATGGTTTCCAAGCAAATTATGAAATCTTGTAGACATCAGATTCCTACTTAGCTGCAAACATCCTATGAACTTTTTAGCCTCTCAAAAGGCATTTACTAGTAGTGGAGAAAGTGGCTTATTTATATACATAACACGTGATTATACAATCAAAACACTAAATGTGTGATTCTAAAATAAATTTGTTTTGTTGTTAGAACGGAGATGATGTTATCGGGAGTAGGAGTCATCGAGACGGAGCCACCGGTAAAAACACTGATGATGACATGCATGGGGCGAATGACCTGAATTAGCGAGTTTTTACACTTTCGTATCTTGGACATCCTTATATGGGAGATTATGAGATATTATATTCTTTATATCCTAAACTCTTGTTTATTGGAATTCTGAGATGTTTGTGGGTATGGTTATGGAGATTTTAGATTTTGGCTTGTTTATTGATGACATTGCATGATTTGGATGACCTCAAGTAGTGACTTCAATCTTTGTGTATCTTGAAAATCTTCGTATATGAGATTTTGTCTTGTTTATATACTTTTATCATACTATTTGCACTATTTTATATTCTAGACTCTTGTTTGTATGGTTTGTTAAATGTTTGTGGAGATTTTATCAACTCTGGGCTTGTTTTTGGATTATGGAAATTTCGAATGTATTGTGTATGTACTCGTGGATGTACGTAAGATATTAATTATGGATATGTGCAAGGAATTTTGAATTTTATGATGTTATTGGCAAGATGTACAGGGAAAATTTAAATTATGGCAATATTTTTTTGACTGATTATTTACATCCTTCACATGGTGGCTATCAAGGATGGTCATCCCTAATAGCGTGGTCATCAAGGATGATAGAACAACACTGACGGTAGTCACCGTCAGGGATGTTGCCATCAATAATAACTACTACTGATGGCCACCCGTCAGGGATGTAGCATTCATGATGGGACTTTTGTTTACAGTGTATTCTTGATGGGAAGCCATCAAGGATATGCATTCCTGACGAGATTAATGGCATCCTTAATAGGATTCCCCAACAAGGATGCATAGAATTCTACTAGTGTTTTCAACGATTAAAACTAGAATGTTTTATCAGTATAATTTAAAAAATAAAGAAATGACTAAACTACATTAGTTCACTAACTAAACTTAGAAACAAATAATCTTGATTCTGTGTATTAATATAGGATCTGGTACAAATAAAATAGGAGAGAAGAATACTGTGTTTTTAATAGTATGCTACCAACATTGAGATCCTTTATTTTGAGAATTTTTTGAAAGAGACCGATTTTTAAAAATATTTAGAAAAAAATGATCTTTTTTGCTAAATATTTAGTAAAATCGACTTCTTTTTTGCCAGCTCACTAAGGCTGGCCAAAACAAGATCGATTTTGCTAAACGTGAGCTTCAAAACACATGGGACTGCTTGTCCCATGAGTTTAGGGCTAGCTAATATACCTCATAATTCTCACAGAATAAATAGTCCCTGAGAATTCCGTGCAGTAACGAAAAACCCATAGGACTACAAGTCTAGTGGATTAAATAGAGAATCTGGGTTTTATTGACCCAGCAAATACATGGGACTAGTAGTCCCATGTATTTGGCAGGCCAATATATACCCATCCATGCCCAAAAATTAGGGCATAACCTCTCCACCTCCCTCTGTCTGTTCTCTCCCTCAAATCAGTCCCTTGATCTCCCTTAAATCACTCCTTCAACTCTTTCTCAATCTCTCTCCCACACCCCATTCATCCTCTCCTACATCACCTCCTTTTGCTTATTTTCTCCTTTCTTCTTCTCTTCAAACCCAAATCGAGGCTCTTTCCCAAAATTTCTCTCTTAATTTATTCCAGCATTGTTGAACCCTGACGCATTCTAACCTAATGTAGAACATACTTCGGATATATTTATGAAGAAATAGGACCGTCAAAAGCCCAAATACGAGTCCAATCGAAGAAAATAATTTGCAACAAAGAAGGGGTCATATCTCTCAAACTGTACATCAGTATTGGACGAATTATCTAAATAAATCACATATTTTTTCAAGACAGAGTCAACCAAGTCTACCGTTGTTCATTTTGCAACCATATGTTTCATGAAATTCCCTTCGGATTGAAAGATAATAGAGTTTTTATTAGTTTTTACTATTTTAGGTAATGTTTTAGGAGTCTGTTTTGATTAGGAAGCAAATCTGATTTAATTCTAATTTTAACTGATTTAGTTCTCTAATCATAGGGAGTCTTTTAAGGAGAGTTTTGTTATTTCTATTTTTGACAAAGTTCGAGTCATAGCAGGAGTCTTGTTTATTTTCTATTTAAGTAGAATATTGTAAGCCCTAGAAGCATAATGTTTTTATCAATAAAACCGCTCTTTAATATTCTCTTCATGGATTTGAAGTTCTTCATGGATTCAGAGGTTCTTTGTGGATTCAGAGAACACCCCTCGGTGGATTCCGAGGTTTTTTTACTTTCGCTCTACGTTATAACCTCTCCAACACCGAAGAACTTCAAGTCTTCATCAAGGTAAAATTTTCTAATTTTTTATAATTTTCTCTTTAATTTTTAGTTGCAATTGTAATCTAAAAATAACCCAACATTTTGAATAATTTTCTTTTAATTTTAATAAACAATATGGTTTGGTTAAAATTTGTTAGATTAAATTTGATATAGAGGATCTTTCAACTATAGTTTAACTAGAAATAAGATATATAAAATTTAATTTATGAATAATATAGATAATTTCCTTATGATGAATGTTAATATTTCAATTCCGATGGCAAATGAAATACCCGTTATTGACTTCTTCAATGGGAGACTGAGTGTTGGAATGAATAATATGCCTATATACGAGGAAGGATCTAGAAAAATATTTATGTTATCTGAAAATTGCAACTTCGATGGAATGATGAAGCAAATATATAGAGTTACTAGAATTAACCATGGAAAGTATGCAACTAAGGTGTTCTGTCATTGTCTGATAAATTAAAAAAGAACAATTGTTGTGGAGATATCCAATGATCAAGATATGATAAACGTGATACAACTTGCTAGAATACCAAATCTCAATTGAGTTTTTCATTGAAACGATTTCAATATCCATTGTTGCCCAAGTTTTAAATATTCCGGGAGAGTTCTCTCGCATGCTTGACTCAGAAAATAACTCGAGCAAATTTATTTTATCTCCAAATGTCATGTAATTAGAAAATGACTCGAGTGAAATGACATGAACTCAGCTACAACATTTAAGTAGGCCTACCCATTGTACAACATCAAGTGATTTGTTTCACAATACTTTGGGTCATGTTACACATAATTTACTGGTTGGTTCCATTGTAGAAGAGGTTGAGAATGTAGATGATGATCCTAAAGATATTGAAGAAGAGAAATGATTTGATACCATGCAGTGTGCAATTGGAAGAATTTTGTGTAAACAATGATTATGTGGAGTCTGAAGAACCTTTGCTAGAAGAGTACCAAATGAGGAGTGGATAAATGCCTCACAAGCTGAGTTTATTAATTTTGGTTCTAATTTCGAATGACCTAGGACTTCACTTTTAAAAAGTGATCTATTCGAGAATAAGGGAATGTTTGTTTTCAGTATATGTGAATGGTCAATCAAGAATCAATCGGTGAAAACTAATACAACCAACTACCATGTAAAGCGCTACTTCAGCGAAAAACTCAATGAGAGTATACAAGTGCTCGAGATGAAAGAAATTCAAAGTATCCTTGGGAGCTCAATGCAGCTGTTAGAAAAAAATCTAATGGATAATTTATGATCTCTAGTTATTATAGACTTCATACATGTTGCCATTTGACTGTCAATATTGATCATAAGGTAATTTCCTCCTATATCTTGAACTTAATTATGCCCGATGTAAGGAGATAACTTGATCTGACTCCAGGTCAGATAATTACAAAGGTATACAATATGAGAAAAATAACTATATCTAAATATAAGGCATATGATGCACGGAGGAAGATGTTGACTAAAATCTTTAGAGATTGGAAGAAATCTTACGAATTACTTCCACATTATCTTCAAGCAATTAAGAGGAAAAATCTAGGTACTGAATATGAAATATTATCTAAAGAGATTGCACTGGGAGTGGAGCGGTTCATGCAAGTATTTTGTGCATTTGGACCTACTATCGAGGGGTTCTCATTTTGTCATCCGTTCTTGAGTATCGATAGCACACATTTATATAGCAAGTACAAAGCAGTGCTTTTGGTTGCAATCGGTTAGACGCAAATAGTGGATTATTTCCATTGGCCTTTGCAGTTGTTGCGGTAGAGGACACATCAAGTTGGAAGTGGTTTTTTCAATGTATTTATAGATTCATTCCTACTATCCAAAGTCCTAGAATGATTACTTTTATTTCCAACTAGATAAAAGAAATTCCATGAGCCTTACACGAGGGTTTTGAAGCACCGCGTCATCACCGATATTACTTGAGGTATATAAGAGATAGTATTTAAGAAAAAAATACAAAGAGGTTAATTTACAAAATCTATTATGGCAAGCCGGATGTGCAGCTGACACATTGGTGTATGAGCATTGTATGGAGAAAATTAAGTCACTATTAGTTGAAGCACACAACTGGATTGAACAAAACTTAAAGCTGTAATTGATAGGCTGTTATGTAAAGATGGTGGAGTGTGCTATTATATGATGACAACTAATTGCTCTGAGAGTTTTAGTGGCATACCTAAGGGTGCTCGAGCTATGCCAATTCAAGCCTTGGTTGCGAGGATGTTTTATAGGTTAAACGCATACTTTAATAAAAGACGTGGTGATGGTGCAAGTTAGATGATGAGTTACTCCAATAAATGATAGCTTACTACAAAAAAGGTTTGTGGCTACAAGATCATATAGAATTACTCAATTAAATACAAATGAATGGGAGGTTAAAGATTATTAAGTTACTTACACTGTTTATCTCTATGACTGGGAGTGCAACTGTACTTATAATATACCAAATTATAAAAATTACCATGTGAATATGTTTTAGCGGTAGTTCTGATCAGGATATTGCACTAGATTGCATTATGATCAATATTGTTCAATTTAGGATTCAATGGATCATTATCGAAAGGCTTACAAGAAGAGTTTTCATCCTCCCAATGATAGTCGCTATTGGCTGGCTTATAATGGACCGTGTCTATTATCACCTTAGTACAAAAGACAAGTGGGGCGACCTCAATCTGTGCGCATTAGAGGTACCATGGATCAAGGGCAGGAAGGAGTGGCGTCACAAATTAAATTTAGTCAATGTAATCAAATTGGTCATAATAGGTCTCAGTGTCCATCAAGGACAAGTGGATGCAATTAATTAGTAATAATTTTTCTATCTCTTTTTCATGCTTTTTTGACGCAGCGCGGAAGTAGTAGCCTCGGAATCCTCCAAGGACAATCTTCGAACCCATGAAGTAAATATTGAAGAAAAAATAAACGAAATTTTATTAATTAAAATTTATGCCTCTAGGGCTTACAAGACTCTACTTAAATAGAAAAAGAAACAAGACTTCTACAAGGACTCAAACTTTACTAAAAATAGTAAAAGAATTCCTAAAATATTAAAACTCCTAAAAAGACTCCTTATGACTAGGAAAGTCCACAAGTCAAATCTGAGATCAAATTGGATTTGTTTTCTGATCAATACAGACTCCTAAAACATTACTAAAAATAGTAAAAAATAGATAAAAATACAGATATCTCTCAAACAGTAAGGAATTTGGTGAAACGGATGAAACAAACCAAACCCTTAGGTGTTAGTTTGGTTGGCTTCATCTTATCGAGATAGTCGATTTTTATATATAATTCGTCCAATTCCGAGTTTCGGTTTGAAAGTTATGACCTGTTTTCCGTAACAAGTTATTTTCCTCGACCGAGCTCGCGTTTGGGCTTGCGACTGTCCCACTTTGACATAAACATGTTTGTCGTGTGTTCTACATCGGTCCTCCCTGCTTGAAAAGAGCTCAACCCCGAGCTTACACTTGCATGAACAGCTATTTCTTATGGCGGATAATACTCAAACAAATCTGCAACATTGAAACTAGGAGAGATACCCAAATCTGTAGGAAGGTCAACCACATAAGCATTGTCACTAATCTTTTTCAATGTTTTGCATGGATCATACTTCTTATTCTTCAGCTTGTTATAGGTGCCCACGGGAAAACATTCTTTTCGCAGAAACATCATCACCATGTCTCCCTCTTCAAACACCTTCTTCCTCCTGTGTCGATCAGCATCAGGCTTATATTTAGCATTAGACTGATCTATCTTCTCCTTTACTTCTTTTTGGATCATCCGTATCTTTTCAACCATATAATCTGTAGGAACACTCTGTCCGGGAAGCTTAGGTAGTGGAGCAAGGTCAAGATAATGATTCGGAAGCCTTCCATGCACAATCACAATAGGAGCCTTGCCTGTAGTTCGATTCTCCATACAATTATAAACAAACTCAGCATGTACCAGGGCAAGATTCCACTGCTTTAAATGATCGCCAGAGATGGATCTAAGAAGGTTACCGATAGTGTGATTTACAACTTTAGTTTGGCCATCAGTTTGAGGGTGGTAAACAGTACTGAACTTAAGAGAAGTATTGAATCGCTGCCATAAAGTCCTCCAAAAGTGGGATAAGAACTTAGAGTCATGATCGGATATGATGGATTTTGGCACTCCATGAAGGCAAACTATCCCCTAAAAGAAAAGATTGGTAATATGGCTAGTATCTGCAGTCTTCTTGCATGAAATAAAGTGTGTCATCTTCGAAAACCTATCGCCCACAACAAAAATAGAATCCACACCTTGTTGGGTTCTAGGCAGTCCCAACACAAAGTCCATAGAGATATCATGCCATGGCGCATCAGGAATAAGTAAAGGTGTATACAATCCCGTATTCTGAGACTATCCCTTAGCAACTTGACAAACTGAACAACGCCGCATATATTTTTCTGCTCCCTTCTTCAGTTGAGGCTAGTAATATCACTTTTCAATAGAAGGAATCATCTTGTCTCGCCCCAAGTGTCCTCCTTGCCCACCAACATGAAGGTCTCGAATTATCTACTCTCTTAGTGAACTCTTGGGTATGCACAACTGATCGCCATGAAATAAATAACCATCCTGAATATGAAAGCCTTTGACTAATTTATTTTGCTGGCAGTCGTCCCAAATCTCCTTAAAGTCTTCATCCTCTGCATACAACTCCTTTAGGTACTCAAATCCAATCACTTCTGCCTACAAAGTCACCAACAAACCAGCTCTCCAACTAAGTGCATCTGTAACCTTATTTTGCTACCCGGATTTGTGCTTCAAAACAAAGGTGAAATATTGTAGATACGTAATCCAACGAGCATGCATACGGTTGATGGTAGTCTAACTATTAAGGGACTTTAGGGCCTGATGATCAGTATGAAGCATAAACCCTCGCGAGATCAAATAGTGCCCCTAATTCTTCAAAGACTAAACTATGACGTATAACTCTAGCTCATATGTGGTCCACTTCTGCAGAGCTTCGCTGAGTTTCTCACTATAGAAAGTAACTGGACGTCCTTCTTAAGATAGAACACCTCCAATTCCTATGATGGATGCATCACAATCAACTTCAAACACCTTTTGAAAGTCTGGAAGTGCAAGTACTGGTGTGGTGACCAATTTCTTCTTGATTAATGCAAAGCTACGATCTGCTTCTACTCCCCAATTAAACTTTCCTTTCTTCATGCATTCAGTGATAGGAGCTACAATACTACTGAAATTTCTGACAAATCTCCTATAAAACGTTATTAGGCCATGAAAACTACGAACCTCACTGACAGTCTTCGGTGTAGGCCAATCTCGAATAGCACGCACCTGAAGGAAATTTATGCTAATTATATGCAAATTACGCAACGGAAGACTATATGTATAATTATACTAAGCATGTAGAGAGCATGAAATACAAAATAGGACCATCCTAATTAAATCTAACATGATCCCTATATTAAAGAGAGCACACAAGAGTTAGAAAGTCATACTTTCCGTGATTCAATGGAAGATCGAATAACCCCTAGCTCTTGCTCCTTGTAGTAGTAAATCTACTCGTAGTGGATCTCCAAGTCTTCAAGTGAGCTTGATAAAATCAGAGTCTTCTTGAGACATAAAGCAAGATATCCACCCCGGGGTACTTTAAAATCCTACTACTTCCTCTTGCTCAAAGATTGCTAGAGTTTAGTAAGATGAGAGCTCTCTTTTATTCTCTTATGGAAAAAACCACTTAGCCAATTTTTCATTAACCTTTCCATAAGAAAGAGAGCTCATATATATAGAGTGAAATATATCATGAGTAATCTCATGAGTCATGCCATGAGTCATATTAATGTAATGATTCCTTTCATGAGTCATGCAATGACTCATCTCATGAGTCATGCAATGACTCATCTCATGAGTCATGCAAAGAGTCATGAAGAATCAAAACTATGTGCTAAAACCATGTTCTCAAACAATACCATCTTAATGACTCATCTCATGACTTATTAATCAAGGTATAATAAAGTGTGTATTTCATAAATGAAAATACCACATCAATACAGTATTTCATAAATACGGCATTTCGTAATTTTTCAATCATTGATTAATAAGTCATCATATGACCAAAAAATCAATGAGTTGACCAAAATTTAACTGTTGACCAAAAAGTCAACTAGTTGACTAAAATTTAATTTTATAGGAAAAATACTGGAATTCATTTTCTAAGCACATAGCATTCTGATTTTACCGATATGTATAACCGTTTATTTGTATCCGGTAAAATCATATATGCGTATCAATCATACGCATCACTCTATAAATTGTATTTTATAGAATTCAAGTACGCGCTTGGTGTGACTCTAGGGCCTAACTTAAGAACTCGGTAGTGGATGATATCCTCAAGTACAACAGAGGTGCTAGCTACACATGAAGACTACCCGGGTATAAGTTGTGATAAATATCTACAAGATGATAACATAATTTTATCAGGACTACTCAGTGATAATATTATACAGTCCGGTCTCTTCGTCAAACCATATCAAACTATCGAGCCTAGGGTATGGAAAACTGTCAAACCCTAATAGCTCGATTAGTGTTTGTTGATATTAAACTCATAACCTATAAGATCAAACTAACACTCAGTTTATCTTATTTACCTCGGCCAAGGATAAACAATCTTATGACATCAACCCCCTATACTGGGAGAGATGAATCCCATCTTAGCATCTCAATATCTACTTATGTCTCGGGATGCACCCAACAAAAACCGTTATTCACAACTCATTAAGAACTGTGGTTAAGTAAAAGTCTAAGTACACCTATACTGACATGTAAAATATTACACTCATGCCTCAGGTCAAGAGACTACTTATGTACTATATCACTTGAGAACTTCTATTTGACAGTTAAGTATAATTACCAACTAGATGTTCTCAGTGAGTCATTCAGTCAACTCATTCACTAATGAGTCACCTGTATACTATATCATGATGTCTCACATCAATGATCCAAGAGATGGATCATCATCCTACCAAAGGAGAAATAAAGTACACACTAGTCTTCCCAAAGTGATGATGTCCTATTTCAACACTTCATCGACTAGGAACATTTAAGAATATACGTTAATGACAAATCAGATCTCTTCATTACGATTATATCTAAAATGTCTGATAGTCTAGTATCATTCTAAGGACTATATCTGTATTTAAAAAATACCAGATAAATACTGACTAAAATAGCATACTATCATTTTGAATAAGGATGTTATATTCATATAGGTCCTGTTACAATATACAATTATTACCTGCAGGGCACCTAAATCTAACAGCATCTTCTCTTCATCAACATGGATGCCCTCTGCACTAATGACAAAGCCTAGGAATACAAGACTACCAGTCATGAAGTTGCATTTCTTTAGATTGATGTACAACTTGTTCTCCTGCAAAACTGTTAGTACCTCCCTCAAGTGGTCCAGATGTGCAGTCTCGCTCTAGCTATAAATCAGGATATCATCGAAGTAAACTACAACAAACTTGCTGATAAAGGGTTTTATACATGATTCATCAAATGCATGAAAGTGCTAGGAGCATTAGAAAGGACAAAAGGCATGACTAATCATTCATACAGACCTTCTTTTGTCTTGAAAGCAGTTTTCCACTCATCTCCTTCTCTAATCTCAATCTGATGAATCCACTCTTGAGATCTATCTTGGAGAACACTTTTGATCCATCAAACAACATATCTAACATGTCTTCCAGCCGTAGGATAGGAAATCGATACTTCACGATGATCATGTTGATAGCCCTGCTATCCACACACATATGTCACTCTCTATTCTTCTTCAGGACTAGTAACGCTGACACGGTACACAGACTCATGCTAGGCCGTATAAGTCCTTTCTAGATGAGGTCATCCACCTGCTTCTGCAAAATCTCTCCTTCCTTTGGGCTTATCCGATAGTGTGGCAAATTTGCTAGCCGGGATCCCAGAATGAGGTCAATCTGATGTTGAACATCTCGAAGCATTGGTAATTCAGAAGGAAGATCGTCGAGCATAACTGCATCGAATTGCTGCAAGAGGGTCTGTACTTCAGGTGGAATTTTGGTGGTGGCAAAATCATCTTTTCTCAAGACAACAAGAGCATAAATCTCATCGGATTATTTCACATCTTTCATAAAGTCTTCATTGTCAACGACCAAAAAAGTCTTCTTTTTAGCAACATTGGTTTTGATAGGCCCCTTCTCGGTTAGAGGCATGAGCACAATTCGTTGACTATTCTTCTTAAATATATAAACATTATCCTTCCCCCTATGCATGGCATCAACATCAAACTGCCATGGTCTGCCTAACAACATATGACATGCGTCCATCTCAACTACATCACATAATGCCTCATCGATATAAGTTCGGCCAATGGAAAACGATACACGACACACCTTATCAACCTGCACGTCATTACCCTTACGAATCCAACCGATCTTGTAAGGAGCGGGGTGCTTCTTCATCTTCAAACCTAATTTCTCCACCATGCGCCGAGAGATAATATTCTCATTGTTCCCACTATCAATGATGACATCAGAGATCTTCTGTTTCACAGTGCATCTCATGCAGAAGATGTTATGCCTCTGTCATGGTTCTTCTGTCTTTGGGGCCATGAATAGTCGCCGCACGAGTTGTTTCCCATCATCATCAGGATCCAATCTACCATCATAATCTTCAGCATCGTCTTGGTCTACATCCTCGTTTTCGTGATCCACCATATTAACAACACCTCTTTAAGGGCACTGATTAGATTGATGACCAAGCTACCCACATCTATAGCACTTGATCGGGTCAGGCTTGGCATATGGGTTCAGTGGTGTAGTCTTCTTTATTGTTGTTGTTGCTGGACCCTTTGCCTTCTCTGTTGTAGCATCTTGATCAGAAATAGTCTGAGACTGTTTATTCCCACCACGATTAAAGCTCTGGTGTTACCCATCGGAAGCTGCCAATGATCCTATACTATTTCGTCCGAGTTGTCACTCCACCTTCGCGGCTAGGCTAACCGTGTCTGCTAAGGTATAGGTCTGCTTCAAAGATACACGATCCTGAATCGCCATCCTTAATCCCCCTATATATCAGGACATCTGTTGGGCCTCGCTCTCATTTAAGTTGTTACGAGATGATAGTCGATAGAACTCCTGCATGTACTCATCCACAGTTCTTCCACCTTGCTTACAATTCTGGTATTGTCCAAATAAAACTTGTTCATAATCACTTGGCAAGAAACAAGCTCTCAGTAGTTTCTTTATCTTTTCCCATCTATCAACCTTCGGCTTTCCTTGACGAGATTGATTCAGACAAACAGATTCCTACCAAGATGAAGCTCCACCTTTGAGTCGATAGGCCACCAATTTTACCTTACGCTCTTCTGGGATCTCCATATACTCAAAGAATCTCTCTACTTTTTGCAATCCAGTCGAGGAATTCTTCGATATGAAGTTGCCCGTTGAAAGATGACAGATCCATCTTCATCTTGAAACCTCCAGCGTCATAATTATCCCTTCGTCGATGATCTCTGTGATAAACACTGTAGCATAGCGCTATATAGTTATCTTGCTCGTTGTCGGATTCATTATATGGAGTCGGATCATGTCGTTGGCAACCATCAACGCGATTTTGAACTCCGACCGTGTTCAGACGCTCTACTGCCACCGCAAGTCGCTCCGTGATAGTCTTCATCCGATTAACATCGGCCTTTAGCACATCGAACTCAGTTCGAGTAATTAGGGCTAGGGGCTTCATCACCTGCCATTGAATCGGATGGACAAGGCTCTGATACCAATTGACGCAGCGCGAAAATAGTAGTATCGGAATCCTCCAAGGACAATCTTCGAATCCACAAAGAGCTTTGAATCCACAAAGTAAATATTGAAGAAAAAAATAAACAAAATTTTATTAATTAAAAATTATGCCTCTAGGGCTTATAAGACTCTACTTAAATAGAAAAAGAAGCAAGACTTATACAAGAACTCAAACTTTACCAAAAATAGTAAAAGAATTCCTAAAACATTAAAACTCCTAAAAAACTCCTTATGACTAGGAAAGTCCACCAGTTAAATCTGAGATCAAATCGGATTTGTTTCCTAATCAATACAAACTCCTAAAACAATACTAAAAATAGTAAAAAACGGATAAAAATGCAGATATCTCTCAAACCGTAAGGAATTTGGCGAAACAGAGAAAGCAAACCAAACCCTTAAGGGTTAGTTTGGTTGGCTCCGTCTCATCAAAATAGTCAATTTTTATATATAATTCGTCCAATTCCGACTTATGGTTTGAAAGTTATGACCTGTTTTCCATAACAAGTTATTTTCCTCGATCAAGCCCGTGTTTGGGCTTGCGACTGTCCCACTTTGACATAAACATGTCTGTTGTGTGTTCTATATCATTTTTATTATTAGCTTATTGATTGACCAAGAACTAATCTGTTACCAATTATATGTGCAAGTGTATATACTATGCTTCTCAGGTCGGTTAGTGATGACGTCCTCTATGACCAGTCATGACATCGTTGGGAGACTATATCATTTTCAGAGGTAATTGTAGGCGTATAAAATTGCCTATAGGTCCCACAATACAGCTCGACGACGCCGATTCAACAAATGAACCATCGGGCGACGTATCCAAGCACGACCGTTATCCCGCCAACGCCGAAGCCAAGCCATACGCAACGGAGCAGGTTAACGAGGCGACGAAGCCAATAAATCGTACCCAAGCAGTGGAATGCATCCACTCGCACGTGGAATCAAACCAACGTTTCGGGGAATCACCGAGTCATCTAAACAAGAGCGAACTCGGTGATATAACGATCGAATCAAGATTGGTTTCGGACTCGAACTCAGAAGTGGGTTTACTGCCATATTTGGAATCGGATCAAAACGAATCGAATCCGAACAAGTCAACCACACAACCGAATCAAATCCGAACAACGGACAAAACGACGGAACCCGAACAACAAACCGAACGACGGAAACCGGAAAACCCGCCTAGGGGGGCTCGGCCAAAGCCGAGCCACCCACAGGTGGCTAGGCCCAGAACTATGCAAATGCACAGTTCTGAGTGCCTATAAATAGGCCAGGGCATGGTTCATTTGAGGAGGTTGGATTTTGGAGGGTCGAAGCTCTGCCGGATTGGAATCTGAGATCTAAAAAAGATTGGAGCTTTAGAAGATTGAAGACTTGGACTTTGAGATCCGGTGCTCGGCGATCATCCAC
>BQKN01000068.1:1861604-1876365 GCA_022839385.1 Asparagus kiusianus | reverse complement strand
TGCAATGGAATCGATAATGAAGAAAGACCCAAATTTTCCCGCGAACAGTAATAAATCTTGAGGCACACATGAATGAATTTGTTGTAATTCATTATTTTTTATATGCTAATATTATTTTTCATTGTTGTGCAAAGAGTACCGGAGCTAGTTATGGTTAATCATAGCCTCGGACATACACATTGGTCACTTGAGGATGAGCGTATTATCTTGGTAGGCCAAGACAATTTTTTCACATGCTCAAGGCTACACTAGATGAAATTAGATTGGCCACTACTTAGTGCATTGATGGATAGATAGAGGTCATGCATTAACGGATAGATGGAGGCCAAAGACTAACACTTGTCATCTACATATCGGTGAGTCGAGTATTACTCTTCAAGACATAGCAATAATTCTTGGTCTCCACATTGATGGTCCTTATGTTACAGGGACATATTGACATGCATAGCGCTGAGTTTGTGATGAGTAGTTAGGAGTAGCTCCACCCTCATTACTAAGGGGGGATGTTAGATTGAAGTGGTTAAAAGATACTTTCCCACACCTGTTACCAGAAAATGCATCCCAAGTCATAATCCAGCAACATACACCGGCATATACTTTACACATGATCAGGAGACTTCTATTTCTTGATTCTAGTAAAGATAAAGTGCATTTGAGGTAATATAATCTATAATTTGAATATTTATATAATCGAATTGTTTACTTGAATAAAACTAAATATATTTTTTAAAATGATAGGTGGTTACCACTTCTCGAGAGCTTCAACACTTACGGGACATTATCATAGAGTAGTGCTATTTTAGCATACATGTATAGGTAAATATCCAAAGTGACGTTTAGGCAAAATATAGAGTTCAAGGGGTGTCTGACTTTATTATAAGTTTTGGTATGGAAGAGACTAGTTTTGAAACCAAGATTATGCGAGACACGGGTTTTAGGTGGATAGATTTTACTAGGCTATAGGTAAATACTTTTGATCTAATTAATGCAAACTTAATTTTGTATTTCAAGAGATGCTAAACTTTGATCATTCGCCAAGATGGAATGTCCAAAAATGCTATAATAAGACCTTGGCAAGACAGCTACACTTAATCGCATGAAAATTTATCATGTATCAAATTTTAATTTAAGAAAATTTAATCTACAAATCTATTTCAAAGAGTTACTAATATATGGAATATTTTCTAGTTCGAGTGACAACCAAACCGTGATCACCTACCTCATCTTCCACTAACTTGCATGAAGAGGAAAGGTATGTGGAGAGAAAGAGTTTCTCTCATATGCTTTGAGATTGTATAGATGTATGTACCGGATCACGTGCTTAGACAATTTGGCTTGGCACAACACGTTCCACAAAAAGTTAAATAAATAGAGAGAAAGGCCAACAAAGGTGGGCATCAGATAAACTGGGAAAATGCGCATTATCAGTACATCGTTAGATGAACTTATCGGTATTACAGTATTATGGAGTAGATTAATCCTCCTATATAGAATTAGATTATATATATGAGATGGCATTGGGGGATTTCCAGAAGATGGATAATAAATCAGATCATGGCTCTAGTCAATGAACATGAACAACACGCACAACAAGGAAGATACATGCCAAGGGATATAGATGAGAGAGAACTTATAAGTAAATTATGTAGTTACAAATAGTTTTCCATCCCTTGCTAGCTTTTTTTAATCCATGCAACATTCTTAAAGTTAGGTTATATTAATTCAATGTTTATAAATTAAGCTCAAGGGATGTATATACGTAGCAACTTAAACCATATTAAGGAAACTTTCAAGATAAAAAATACAGTTACTCAAGGATAAATATCGATTGTAATTATATTATAAAGAAAATAAGGTCAAAGAAAAATGATATTTATGCAAGAAATATTTGCTTGATTGGCACAATAATCTAGATGTCTTTATTTTGTATTAATATAGTTTGCTTAAATATACCTTTTTACGTAATTGCAGATAGATGCTATGAATGATATCGAGGGTATTACCAATAAGGCCTAGCACTTCCTGTTGCAGGAGGAGATTCTGTACATGCATCTCTATGATAGTACGGAGGGTTGGTAGAGCTTTTCATCGAACTCATGAGGATCTTTATGATAGTCGCGAGTAGATGGCATAGTAGGAGGATCTCTTATATGCACACTGACCAAATAGACGAAGGCGAGGTGGATCTTGTACGCATGACAATGAAGTTAGTCCATCACAACCACAAACACAACCGGAGAGCGAGCTCATACAAACTCAAGTCGATGGAGGACAATGATGATCTGAGTGGGTACGAAGAGGGAGACAACAGAGAAGAGCCTGGCATTTAGGTTGTATGTGATAGTTTAATGGATTTTCTACTGGGACTCTATTTGTAAATAAATATACTTAATATATTTGGACTTGTGGTAATATTTTGACATATGGATATAAGATGTGCTGCCCTCGACTGTTATCTATTATGTTGTGAAGTCTTGGATTGATTATATGTGTTTTAAGTTATGTTTATTTCTTAAAATTTATAAGTTATATAAGGATTATACTGTTTAGATATGTGAGGTGGATTTAAATTTTTTATGCACATGAAATATTGTATATACACAGGATATAAGTCGGAAGAGAAGTGCATGTTTTGTGCATTTTTGGGTTCTCTGTAAAATCCACGGGACTAGTAGTCTTGTGAGTTTTCTACTATTGTATAGAATACACATGGGATACTTGTCCCGTGGGTTTTCTAGTGTATTTAACCGCTGATTATCCAATAGTACTTAACCAATAGTACTACACAGAACTCTAACTGGACTACTAGTCCTGTGAGAATTCTCAGGTGCATTTAACTGCTGATTATCTAACCCTAAATACATGGGACTAGCAGTCTCATGTATTGTCAAGCTTACATTTTTGAAAATTGACTTCTTTGGCTAGTCTTGGTGAGCTAGTCAAAAGATGTCGATTTTGCTAAATATTTAGTGAAAAGAACATTTTTGCTAAATATTTTCAAAATGAGTCTCTGATAATCACATTTTATTACAATTTTATACCCTTATTATTTTATAGGAATAAATATGCCACTAATAATTATTTTTATCTTTAATTGCAAGTTAATGAAGAATAAATCTTAAAAATCCCATCTCTAAACAAAAGCCCATTGATTTAATGAAGAAAACAAGTATGAAGCCCAAAAGCCCAAAAGCCAAAAGCCCAAAGTCAAATACAACAAATTCAACGGATAGCAACCAGAGAGGACACGACATCGAAGCCAGCATCGATGCCCGTATCGATGCCAGCATCGAAACCTCTATCGATGCTGGTATCGATACCATCGGCGTTCTGTTACATATTAATGGTTGAAATTTGCTTGTTTTTTATATGATTTTAATCCAAAGGCTCTCATTCACTGATGTTTACTATAAATAGGGATAGAGAGTGAGGGGTTAGAGGTGTGAAAATTGTGTAACTCCATTGGGAGAGGAAGGCCACTCTTAATTGAGAAGGCCTTCCAAATTTATAACTTTTGTTACAATTAATAAAATAATTTTTTCACCACTTTAAATATTTCTTCTCTTTGTTGGATGATGAAGATGAAGATGAAGAATTATTTGGAGGTTTGCATTTCTTTTATTTTTTTCTTTTATTTCTTTTTTATTGCTTATTGGTTTAGATTTATTTCTATGCTTGTCGTTAGATTTTATTTTCTTGTTTAAATAGCCGAGAGGCTAGAACCCTCTTGTCTTAGATTTATTTCATGATTATAGAGTAGATTTATTTTCTTGCATTTAATTCTTGTAATTTATTTTATAGTTTAGATTTTACAATTTATTTTGTAGTTAGAATTTAATTTTTTACATTATTCACCTTGAGGCTAGAACCCTCTTGGGTTTAGTTTTTCTTTTTGTTTATTTTTATTTTCTTTGATTCACCTTTAGGCTAGAACCCTCTAGGGAATTGTCATTTTATTTTCTTGCACTATTCACCTTGAGGTTACAACCCTCTTGGGTTTAGTTTTTCTTTTTGTTCATTTTTATTTTCTTTGATTCGCCTTTAGGCTAGAACCCTCTAGGGAATCACCTTTTTTTAAGAAGTGGATTCAATTCTAAATTACTCATATCTTTAATTGAATTTTCCATCTTTACTTTCTTGAATTTTCTTCTTATTCTTGATTTTCCTTTTTGATTCTTGATTTTATTCATCTTTTTTTTTCTCCTTGTGAAAATCATTCATTCTTTGTCACATCTACTCTCACTTACATTTTGTGCCGATTTATACACTATCACTTTCACTCTCATTATCTTTCCACAACCACATTCACTCATCACTCCTATTTCTCACGCACACAACATAAGAACCGATTTATATTTTCTCCTACAAAACACCTTCCTCGCGATATCGATAACTTTTTATACTATATGTGACGTCCCAGGGTTCATACAAGGCTGCAGTCCCAGGTGAAACCCGGATTGTCAAACCTGTCAAGCACCAAACACAATGCTACGACATGTTTCACCATCATAAACGTTATCTCTCTAGTGAAAACAATAAATAGATGAAGGTACAGACAGGTAAATAATCGCAATAGAGCAACACTGAAAATATACACAGAAGAAGCATAAGATATGTTAATAATGAGCCCAACTGGAAATGAAAAAGATATGTCTCTGAGTCTGAACTGAATCACAAATACAATGAGTCAAATAACTAAAGTCTCACAATAGCTCTCAACTCTATGAAATAAAATACAAATCTAGAGTGTGGAAATAATCAACTACATGTGGAGTTTTGTAATAACTACAAAATGTAATAAATAGCTAAGCTGATAACTAAGATGTCCCATCAACCTGCGACTCTCTGTGCGCCAGACTCGCTGCCTGAAAAAGGGGGGGAAACAACGAGCGTCAAAGCGCTAGCGAGATCATCACTACCTCTCCCCAGGGAAAGGGGTAGGAGGATAAAAAAATATAGAGTCAGTACATACATATATCAAATCATTCATATAACTCTCTTTGAATGAAAAACAATAATCAACGATAAATACCCCAAACTCCAACATAAAAAATAATCATCTCATCTCAAACTACGTCCGAGTGACTTGCTCTAATATAAGAGGATATCAACAATTGCTAAAACAAATATATTTGCCATTCATAACGGGTGTATCAAAATCTCAAAGGAAATACCCTACTTGAGGGCAATCTATCATGGAAGTAAAACTCACAACCGATCAATTATCTATGTGTGCATCATCTTGTGCTATAGCGATACTTTTGTAATGCTCGTTACTCAATTGCTCTGCGGCAATATGATTGTTATTCTCCTATTCTGGATACATAAAACAACGATACTATTGTAATACTCTTACTCAATCGTTCTGCGGCAAATAGGTTTCATCTCCCTATTTCCGGATACGTATAGAATAACATTATTCATATGTGTTTATCAACTTAACTCGTGTCGAAAGTGTGTTAATCTAACACAATCTAGCATATATGCACAAATCTCGGTGTGTGTGTGTCCACATCTGAAGTTCACCATTATTCCAGGTGTTTATCAAGTCTTAATATTGTAATTAATCATCACAAAGTCGAGAGAAACACTCAACAAACTAAAATCCAACTCAACTAAACATGCACAGCCAAAACAAACTGGCGGTCGACCGTGACGGGCTCCTGAGACTACCTAGGTCTCTGTCCTGCACGTGGTCGACCGTGGCGATCGACCGTGAACCCTGATTCTAGTTTTCCAAACTGGTTGTATGTATCATGATCATGTCGTGTTTTCTCGATATAAACATGTCTAAATCTTCATAAAATTTGTATGCAAATATGGCACAGTAGATATGAACATCTGGAAACAACTCAACAATTATAAACATAATTTTATGCATTAGATTTGTATTCAAAACCCTAAAACATGCATAAAAGCTCAAAACAACGAATCAAACCTCTTTCTTTAGATTAACTTAAAATCATCATCAGATCTAAATCACATCTGTAAAAATGTTCTCAACCTTTTTAGCATGAAAAAACCTAATCTTTATACATATAATACAAAAGAGTTGTCTTTTATACATAATCTATTCGTTTAGGCTCTACAAAACATGTTTAAATCTCTTTAAAAATGTTTTAAAAACTGGGATGGGGATTAGTAGGGATGATACTTGCCTGGGGTTGTAGGGAAAATGTTTTGATGCAACGTCGAAAGAGATCTCCACTCCAAAAGCCGAAAATCAACAAAAACCCCAACTAGAAAGCCTCCAATCTTCTCCAAGAAATCAAACTAGGGTTTGGAGGGTTTGGAGGGTTTGGGGGGTTTGGTGGCTGTTAGGGTTCTTAGGAAATCTGAAAAAAAATGTGAAAAACTCATATATGTATCAGGGGAAAACGGATATGGGTTTAGAAATCCGAAACCAACTCAAAACAGTAGAAAAATAAACTGCAGATTTCGCGATCGACCGTGGCGGTCGACCGGACTGCGGCCGACCGCGGCGATCGACCGGACTAGAATTTTCTAGCTCCGCATATGTTTGGCTATTTGTGCATGTTTCGACTCTTTTCTCTCACATGTATGAACTCGTTCATACTCAAAACACATGGTATTATACTCATATATCATTTAATGATATTTGTCATACTAAATATCCACATATCATAATTTGTCACATATTAATTTTATTATTCATAAATTATCGGGGTTTTACATTCACCCCTCCCCCTTAAGAGGATTTCATCCTTGAAATTCTGCAGTCGTATCTCAAAGCTCAAAAACTAGGAAAACACATTAAGAAGGTGTAATTCATATTAAGAATTCCTTCTGCACACATCACATTGTGTTCGCACAATGATATTTAAATTTACCAACCTAGAATGCAAACATTCTTACCTAAATCCTTAACTAAATGAAATTGGTACGTCGAACAAATAATCCAAATAAGGAAACCCTCATGTATATACCATATACTTCAATTGATTAAGGATCAGGTAAAAATATCCTCATTCTAGTGTTAAAGATAAATATAAATGTGACTAAACAATCATAGATAATGACAACTATCAAGTCATATAAGCATATTAGCATCATACCTATCCAAACAGGTGCGGGTAGTCGCGACGAACATCTTCCTCATGCTCCCAAGAAATCTCTTCGGCTCCTTGCCGGTTCCACTGAACTTTCACTAATGGAATGACTTTATTTCTAAGCTTTTTATTCTCTCTAGCAAGTATGCATACCGGTATCTCTACGGTAGTCAAATCATCCTGAATCTTAATCTCTGGTGAGTAAATCACTCTCTGCTGCTCATCATCACGCAGATGCTTCTTAAGCATCGAGACATGAAAGACATCGTGTACACTCGACATCGATGCTGGAAGATCTAATCTGTAAGAAACAGCTCCAATGTTCTCGATGATCCTGAAAGGACCAACATATCTCAGAGCAAGCTTCCCCGTCTACCGAATTGCTGAACGCCCTTCATCGGTGATACTTTCAACATGACTGAGTCTCCGACCTAGAACTCTAAAGGTCATCTCTGCTGATCTGCATAGCTCTTCTGCCGACTATTCGCCGCAAGAATGTGCTCTCGAATCAATGCCACCTTCTCAGTGGTCTGTCTAACTAACTCTGGACTAATCAATAGACTATCCTCTGGCTCTGCCCAACATATAGACAATCTGCAAGGTCTCCCGTACAAAGCTTCATATGGTGCCATTCCGATGGTAGCTTGATAACTATTATTATATGCAAATTTAATAAGTGGGATGTGATCCTCCCAGCTACCCTAAAAATCTATAACGCACGCTCTCAGCATGTCCATCTGATTCACCCTCTTGGTCTGACCGTCTGTCTGGGGGTGAAAAATACTACTAAATGACAACTGACTGCCAAAAGCATCCTGGAAACTCCTCCAAAAATGAGATGTGAAGACTGAGCCCCGATCTGATATAATCGTCTCCGGAACTCCATGCAATCTAACAATCTCCCGAATGAAGATCCTCGCATACGTATCTATCATATAAGTCGTCCTCACAGGTAAGAAATGTGCGGACTTAGTCAATCTGTCCACTATAACCCAAATAGAATCATTTTCTTTCTTTGACTTGGGCAACCCTACTATGAAATCCATGAAAATATATGCCCACTTCCACTCAGGAATAGGTAAAGGCTGTAGGGTTCCTGCAGGTCTCTGATGTTCTGCCTTAACTTGTTGGTAGGTATAACACTTAGCCACATAATCTACAATCTCTCTGCGCATACCACTCCACCAAAAATGCCTCTTTAGATCCTTGTACATTTTCATCGTGCCTGGGTGCACTGTATATCTACTGCGATGGGCCTCATCAAAAAGTTTCCTCTTCAATTGTAGATTGTTCGGCATAACGATCCTGCCCTTCATCCTCAGGCCTTCATCTACTCTAATAGTCCAATCATCCTTGGGTTCTTTGGAGATCTCCCCCCTTGCGGGTTTGAATCCAAGAATCCTCTAACTGAGCTCCGACTACTCTATCTCTCCAAGATGGCTGTACAGATAACGCTCCTAAAAACACACAGCTCCAGCCAATCTCTGGCCTGAAATCAAAATGGCTGAGGGTATAAAGATCCTGATATAGTGAACACCTCAACGATGCTAATCCACGACGACGCTTCCTACTCAACGCGTCTGCTACCACGTTCGCCTTTCCCGGATGATACAGTATAGCAAACTCATAATCCTTAATAAACTCTACCCATCGCCGTTGCCTCTGGTTGAGTTCTTTCTGTGATAATAGGTACTTCAAACTCTAGTGATCTGTGAATAACTCAAACTGTACTCCGTACAGATAATGTCTCCATGCCTTCAGTGCAAAGACTACTGTTGCTAGCTCCAAATCATACGTGAGATAATTCTGCTCATGAGTCCTCAGCTGCCTCGAAATATAGGCTACGACTCTCTGGGTCTGCATCAATACACCGCCAAGACCCGATAAGGATGCATCAGTGTAGACAACAAAAGTCTTATCACTGCTAGGAATAACCAATACTGATGCTGAAGTCAACTTAGTCTTTAATATCTCAAATGCCTTCTAGCACTCTATGCTCCAAATGAACTGTACACTCTTCTTAGTAAGGCGTGTAAGTGGTGTGGTAATCCTTGAGAAGTCCTAAAGGAATTTTCTGTAATAGCCTGCCAGGCCTAAGAAGCTACGAATCTCGGTAACTGTCTTCGGTGGCTCCCAATCAAGTACGGCTTCTACCTTAGCTGGATCCACTACAATGCCCTCCTGGCTGATAACATGGCCCAAAAATCTAACCTCTAATAACCAGAATTCATACTTGCTAAACTTAGCATACAACTGGTGCTCTCTTAATATCTGCAATGCTAACCTCAAATGCTGCTTGTGCTCTGCCTCCGACCTCGAGTAGATAATAATATAGTCGATGAAGACTATCACAAACTGGTCCAAGTACGGACAAAAAACCCGATTTATCAAATCCATGAATACTGCTGGTGCATTGGTCAGCCCAAACGGCATGACAAGAAACTCGAAAGACCCATATCGAGTTAAGAAAGCGGTCTTAGGAATATCCATCTCCCGAACTCGTAACTGATGATAACCGAAACGAAGATCTATCTTTGAGAAACACTGTGCTCCCTGTAACTGGTCGAACAAGTCATCGATCCTCAGTAATGGGTACCTGTTACGGATAGTGACCTTATTCAACTCGCGATAATCTATACATAATCGCATACTCCCGTCTTTCTTCTTCATAAAGAGGACCGGTGCTCCCTACGGAGAATGACTCCGTCGAATGAAGCCCTGAGACAATAACCCATCGGTCTGGATCTGTAACTCCCTCATCTCAGCAGGCGCCATACGGTAAGGAGCTCGGGAAATCAGTGCGGTGCCTGGCTGCAACTCTATGCAAAACTCGACCTCTCTCACTGGAGGTAATCCTGGTATGTCCTGGAAGACATCCTGGTAATCTGAGACTACTCGCATCTCACTCAAATCTGCGCTCCGATCCCGTAATATCGCCTCCTCTACTTACGCCAGAAATGACTCCATAAACTGGTTACCTCTGGAGGTAGGTACCACTAACTCTGATCCATCATATGCTCTCAAACTGACTGTTTTCACAAAACAGTCGATACTCACATGGTAGGAAGATAGCCAATCCATACCAAGAATCACATCGAATTCAAACATATGCAACACGATCAAATCAATCGCGAACTCAGAATTGTCCAAGCTGACGATGCATCTCCTACAAACACTCTCTAACACAGACATCTCTCCTAACGGAGTAGATACAGATAATAGGAAATCTAACGGCTGAGCTACAAGCCGAAGTCTAATCAAAAAATCATAGGAGATAAAAGAATGTGAAGCGCCAGAATCAAAAAGTATACATGCTGGAAAGGAGTTCACACGGAACGTACCTTCCACCACAGCTCCGTTCGCGCCATGATCACGAGGAACCACTGTATACACTCTACCGGTCTGCTGCTCTGCATCACCTGAAGTGAATGGTGCCACCTACCTCTACTGTATCTCCTGGATCGTTCGAACCTGTCCCTCTATCCTCGGAACTGCTGGAGGTGCCTCAATCCTCGGCTGCTGGCCCTGATCGCGTCCCTGAGCGCGGTTCTACTGATGCTGTTGAGTCCTACCCTGCTGGCCTGCTACGGGTGCGCTGCGGCACTTGGCTGCTCGGTGCCCAATCTTGTTATAATTGTAACAAGCTCTATGAAATCGGCGCTACTGCTATGCTCTTTGGTCTTGCTGATGGCCCTTCTTGTGAGGACCCTGATGATGCGGACCCTTACCCTGCTGCTGGGGTCCTTTTGAGCCTCCAAATGGTCTCTTTCCTTTTCCGTTGTCCTCGGACTGTCCCGACTTACAATTGTCCTTGCCCTTGTTGAATATGGCTGTATCCGTCTCCTGAGACATGGCAGCATCTGCCACCTCCCGCACTGACCGAAACCTCTGAGATACTATATACCGACGCAACCCTGGACGAAGTCCCATCAGAAACATCTGAGCCTATCGCTCCTCTGTGTGCCACATGCCTGTGAATCTAAGCAATGACATAAACTTACTCTCGAAGTCCATGATAGACATATCTCCCTGCTCTAACCGAGCCAGCTCTAACTCTTTTCCGGCTTTCGCTGCAGCCGAAACATAGTGCTCATCAAACAGATATATAAATATCTCCTATGAAACCGTCATCCTTTGCTCTGGGGTGAAACAAAGTCAATACCATCCTCTTGCATCGCCCTTGAGGCTGAAAGCCGCTAGCCTCTGCTTCTGCACCGAATTAACATTCAGCATATCCAAGATGTTACTCACATCCTCTTTCCACTTGTGTTCAGCAATGGAATCCGTCGAACCGTGGAACTCAGGTGCTTTCAACTTTTGATACCTCTCAACTAAACGAAGCCAAGCCTCCTGATCAGTTTCTCCGTCATTAACTGGTGGTGTCGGTGGGACCACTGGTGCTCTCTCTGGTATTTCCTCCCGAATAGATGACTCCTGAACGGGTGCCTCTTCATGAACGGAAGGCTCTTGATGAACCTGGGCTGCTAACTACTCCTCAATAGCCGCCATACGAGCTGCCAATGGTGCTATGAGATCCACTAAGTACTGCGGAGCTTGTTGTGGCTCGGCCTCCCTATCTTCCTGCTCAACTCCCTGAGCACGAGTAACTCGTCGTCCGCGACCTCTTCCTGACATCTATAATTCCAAAGTAAAGATTATTACGCAGTAAATATGATCTCAAGCATGAAGCATATAACATATAAGTAAATCGTATCACATATATCTCATATCATGCTTTATTAGTCAATCAAATAGTTCATAAAAAAATTTTTGTAGATTTTCCGTGTACATATATATAATATGCCCTCACTCATACTAGGGATTCCTAGCGGACTGTATACATGATCCCTAGGAAACTCTATCCTAACTCCACGATATGACACAGGAATGATCCTAAGGATATTAGAACTAGAGCTCTGATACTAACTGTAATGCTCCAGGGTTCACACAAGGCTGCAGTCCCAGGTAAAACACGGATTGTCAAACCTGCCAAGCACCAAACACCATGTTACGACATGTTTCACCATCACAATCGTTATCTCTCTGGTAGAAACAATAAATAGATAAAGGTACAAACAGGTAAATATTCAAAATAGAGCAACACTGAAAAAATACACAGAAGAAGCATAAGATATATTAATAATGAGCCCAACTGGAAATGAAAAAGATATACCTCTGAGTCTGAACTGAATCTCAAATACAATGAGTCAAATAACCAAAGTCTCACAATAGCTCTCAACTCTATGAAATAAAATAGAAATCTAGAGTCTGGAAATAATCAACTACATGTAGAGTTTTGTAATAACTACAAAATGTAATAAATAGCTAAGCGGACAACTAAGATGTCCCATCAACCTGCGACTCTCCGTGCGCCGGACTCACTGCCTAAAAAAGGGGGGGAAACAACGAGCGTCAAAGCGCTAGCGAGATCATCACTACCTCTCCCTAGGGAAAGGGGTAGGAGAATAAAAAAATATAGAGTCAGTACATACATATATCAAATCATTCATATAACTCTCTTTGAATGAAAAACAATAATCAATGTTAAATACCCCAAACTCCAACATAAAGAATAATCATCTCATCTCAAACTACGTCCGAGTGACCTGCTCTAATATAAGAGGATATCAATAATTGCTAAAACAAATATATCTATCATTCATAATGGGTGTATCAAAATCTCAAAGGAAATACCCTACTCGTGGGCAATCTATCATGGAAGTAAAACTCACAACCGATCAATTATCTATGTGTGCATCATCTTGTGCTATAGCGATACTTTTGTAATGCTCGTTACTCAATCGCTCTGCGACAAAAGGATTATTATTCTCCTATTCCGGATACATAAAACAACGATACTATTGTAATACTCTTACTCAATCGTTCTGCGGCAAATAGATTTCATCTCCCTATTTCCGGATACGTATAGAACAACATTATTCATATGTGTTTATCAACTTAACTCGTGTCGAAATTCCTTTGGAAATATTTACATTCTAGTAGCCGTTGAATACATGTCAAAATGGGTTGAGGCGGTAGCTTGCAAAACTAATGACAACAAGGTCGTTATCAAGTTTTTGAAAAAGAATATTTTTGCACGGTTTGGAGTACCCCGAGCAATCATCAGTGACAACGGTACACATTTCTGTAACTGTTCTTTTAAGGCTTTGATGAGGAAATATTCAATCACACACAAATTGTTAAGTCCTTATCACCCCCAAACCAGTGGACAAGTAGAGGTCACAAACAGGCAGATCAAAAAAATCTTAGAAAAATAGTTAATCATAACAGAAAAGATTGGTCTGTAAAATTATGTGATGCTCTGTGGGCATGTAGAACAGCTTTCAAGGCTAATTTGGGGATGTCATCATATAGACTGGTGTTTGGAAAAGCTTGTCAACTACCAGTGGAGTTGGAGCATCGAGCAATATGGGCGATAAAATAGTTGAATTTTAACTCAGACTCGGCAGGTAAGAACATGTTGCTCCAAATAAATGAGTTGGAAGAAATTTGAAATGATGCATACATAAACTCAAAAATTTACAAAGAGAAAACCAAGATTTTTCATGACAAAGCAATTTTACGAAAAAATTTCTCTCCAGGACAGAAAGTTTTATTGTACAATTTAAAATTACATTTTTTCCTAGAAAATTAAGATCAAGATGGACAGGTCCATTTTTTGTCAAACAAGTTTTTTCGCATGGGGCTACCAAGATAAAAAATCCTAAAAATGATAACATTTTTAAAATAAATGGTCAACGTCTAAAACCATTTTTAGAATTTTCTACACTCAGAGAGGAAGAGGTGTTGGTTCTTCATGAACCTCATTATCTGTAAAAAAAGTAAAAAAATAAAAAAAAAATAAAAATGAAAAAAAATTGCATTTTTTCTCTCTTATTTGATTTCTTCATCCTCATACTAACAGTAATTACAGATCCTTATCATCATTGTTCTAGGTCGACCGAACAAATATAAGTTTTTCAATTCTTATCTTCTTTACTTTGTGCATCAGCGGATTTGTATTGAGGACAATGCAAAATTTAGGTGTGGGGGTGGGAAGTACATATTCTCCTCTTTATTTTATCCTTTTGTTGCATTTTTGACATAATTTTTGTTTAAAAAAATATAAAAATATTATCACTTGCCAAATTAATAGAGTTAAGTAATAATTGATCTAATTGATAGATTTTAAATTTTCTAATTCCTAGTTAGTGATATACTCAAGTTCACCTTTTATGATAACTCCAAATAAATTTCTTAAGAAATGATTTTTTAAATAGTATACTTTACTTAAGCCTTACCTTAGACTTTTAATTAAAAATAATGAAATTTTTGCATGCTTAACTTAGAGTTGAAAATATTTTTTTTAAGTTATCTTGATTTACACATTTTTCAGACTATATATACTTACACACATATATATATTAAAAAAAATAACTAACCTTATAAAAGAAGAGTGCGAAAAATGGGCACAAAAAAAATCTCTTGAATTCAAGGTGATTCTATCTTATAAAGCCTATGTTGACTGGGTAATTAAGCCCAAGGAGTATCTCTATACTTAATGACCTAAGCCCAATTGGGTTAGGATTCATTGGCCCAAAACTCGTTAAATGGTCACTTAGAAAGCCCATTAAAATAGAAAATAATCACCAAGAATTAGAGAGTGAAGAAAAATATATATATATATATAA
>BQKN01000068.1:1823205-1852180 GCA_022839385.1 Asparagus kiusianus | reverse complement strand
CCTCAATCTTCTAGGGCAGTGTTTACACGACTGCTCCCGTCAGGCCTTTTTTTCTTATCTCTCATTTATTTTAATTCGGATTTATTTCAAGCTATAATCTTTATTTATTTGAAAATTTTCAACAATAAGGTCATTGAAATTGCCGTATTAAAATCATAACTTTGTATCACTATCTTGGCTGTAATGAAAGCAGATACTTTGATTTTTTTTTTTAAGCCCTGCAGTATGAACTACGATTGTGGGTATATATAATGTTTATTAGAACTGACGAGAGGGAGGCCGACATCATTATGCTAACCTAATAAGTTTGCGGTGCTCATTTGTTAGGGATTTGGTGGTGATGAAACCTTCACTTTGTCGCGTTAACCAAACACCAGAACCAACAAGCCCCTGACTCAATGTGCGGGGCATTCTTCAAAGCAAAGATGCTTGCTACGTCTTTTTTGAAAGCCACTTCAGCATTTATTTATTTTCCTTTTTCCAGATTCCTGGCCGAGCTGTCCCCAGCACCGCCACGTCAACAAATGTTTGCTTGCACCCCTTGTAGGCCTAGCTTCAAAGTTTAAGCAAAGGAATGCTGTGAACCTTAGCTTTCCCCTGAGATCATCTAATTATGCCTGCTATGTGTAGGTAATTTAATTATACTCGTCAATCATGATTGATTACTTAGACGGTACAAAGCAATTCCATTCTAAAATCTTATTTTACTGTTCCGCTATTGTTGCGATGATAATGTCAGGTATTTGCTATATTCCCATGTTCATTTCTCAGGATAACTGATTACTCAAGAGGGTTTCCAGTGTGAAACCAACATCTACTTAGTGGTTCGGGAAAAAAAATATTTTTTCGAGAATTAAAATAATTATGCATCTTAAAACATTAATTTGAAGAATATTTGTGAGAACTAAACTAAGTATTAAAATGGCATTTAGTTACCATGAGGTATGTGTTGGTCTTGAGAGTGGAGACCCAAACCTAGAATCAAAATCAATAATTGCATGAAAATTCAAAACAGGTCATGGGTGTGGTCTGTGCCACACCAGGGTGTGACAGAATCTGTCATGTCTGTCATGGGTGTGGTTTACGCCACACCAGGGTGTGGCAGAATCTACCATGTCTGTCATGGGTGTGATCTGCGCCACACCAGGGTGTGGCAGAGTCTGTCTTGTCTGCCATGGGTGTGGTCTGCGTCACACCAGGGTGTGACAGACTCGTTTTAGAATCCTAATCTGTTTGGGATTGTGTTTTGTTATAAATAGAAACACGTCCCTTTAGGGTTTAAGAGAGAAAAAGAACACGAAAAAAGAGGGTTTTGAGGGCTCTTTGAGGTTAGAAATCTTAGAGAGAGAGGGGCCAATTGCAAGCATTGTAATCTTCTTCAAGTAATCAAAGAATTGTGTGGTGTGGCTCCCGAGGACGTAGGCACGTTGCCGAACCTCGTTAAATCTGGTGTGTTCTTTCTTGTTTACTTTCCTACAAGTTTTTTATCTTTGATTTGTGGTGAATTTCTTTCTTCCTCAACTCTCAAACACAAGATCCGGAAGAGTACGGATTTGATTTGATTATTTCGAATCCCCAACAACTGGTATCAAAGCTTCGTTCAGCAATTTGTGTGAAAGTCATGACAGAGAAAAACAAATCAAAGATTAAGAAGTTTGACGGTTCAGATTTCGCCTACTAGAAGTCGCAGATGGAGGACTATCTGTACCAGAAGGACTTGTATCGCCCGTTGATGGGCAAGGAAAAGGGAAAAAAGAAGGAGTCAGATGGTGATTGGGAGATACTGGATAGGAAGACTCTAGGGCAAATCCGGTTGTCGTTCGCCAAATCAGTAGCCCATAATATTTTGAAGGAGAAGACGACGGTGGGGCTTATGGAAGCGCTCGCGAAGATGTATGAGCAACCGTCGGCAGCAAACAAGGTGCATCTCGTCAAAACTCTCTTCAACCTCAAGATGGCAGAAGGACGATCCTTCACGATGCACCTCAGTGAGTTCAACATGATTGTTGATCAGCTTATCACCGTAGACATCACGTTCGATGACGAAGTGTAGGTCTTTCTACTACTATCGCAGTTGCAGGATAGTTGGGCAGGTTGTATGAAGGCAATCAGTAATTCGGCGGGGAAAGAAAAGTTGAACCTGAGTGAGGTTGTTAGCATGATTCTATCCGAGGAGGTTAGAAGAAAATCATCGGAATCAGAAGGTTCAGGTTCAGCTCTAAGTTTTGAGCAGAGAGGCAGAAGCCAGAAGAAAGAAAACCAGAACAGGAATCGGTCAAAATCAATAAAGAAGAGGTCGAACTCGAAGGTTAGGTCTATCAAAGAAAAGTGTTGGAACGGCGGCCAGGAGGGTCATATGTCTTCAGTCTGCAAAAGTCCAAAGAAGAATGCGGATGAGCAGGAGGCTCATATTGTGCAGGATGCCTTGATTCTTGTAATGGACAGCGATTCGGATTCTAGGGTCATCGATTCAGGAGTCTCTTTCCACGCCACTGCTAACAGGAAACTCTTTCAGAATTATGTAGCAGGGGACTTTGGAAAAGTATATTTGGGGAATAACGAGCCCTGTAATATTGTTGGAAAGGGTGAAGTACAGATTCAGATGAATGGCTCTAAGTGGACCTTGAAGAACGTGAGACACGTACCGAAGCTGAAGAGGAATCTTGTTTCGGTGGGGTAGCTTGGAGCAGAATGCTATGTTTCGACATTCACAGGGGATTCGTGGAGAATCTCCAACGATACGATGATAGTTGCTCGAGGTGACAAGTTAGGAACTCTCTACATCACCTTACATACGAGTGACACCCTCGCAATTGCAGCTGGCAAAGAGAGTACAGATCTGTGGCACAACAGGCTAGGGCACATGAACGAGAAGGGCATGAAGATTTTGCATTCACAAATAAAACTAACCGGGATCGACGCTGTGGAAGTTGGGGTTTGTGAAGACTGCATCTTTGGGAAGCAGAAGAGGTTTTCAGAAGGGTGGAAGGCCACCTAAGGCTCAAAAGCTAGAATTGATTCATACAGATGTATGAGGTCCAGCTAGTGTGTCTTTTTTTACGGTTCGAGATATTATGTCACCTTCATCGACGATCACTCGAGGAAGGTGTGGATCTACTTCATGAAGCACAAGTCAGAGGTGTTTGGAATCTTCAAGAAGTGGAAGGCCATGGTGGAGAACGAGACAGATCTAAAGGTGAAATGTCTGAGATCAGACAATGGTGGAGAATACGAGTTGGAGGAGTTCAAGAGGTTCTATGCTACGAATGGTATTCGCTTAGAGAGGACTACTCCAGGGATGCCGTAGCAGAACGGCATTGCGGAGAGTATGAACAGGACCTTGACAGAGCGTGTAAGGAGCATGCGATTACATGCAGGTCTGCCTAAGACATTTTGGGTGGATGCGGTATATACGGCAGCTTACCTTATTAATCACGGGCCATCAGTTCCATTGGATTTTGGGATTCCAGAGGAGGTTTGGAGTGGAAAGAAGATAAATCTCTCACACTTGCGGGTATTTGATTGCGTGGCATATGTTCATATCAGTGACCATGTCAGAGACAAGCTAGAAGCTAAGTCACAGAAGTACATATTCATTGGATACGACATTAATGAGTTCGGGTATCGTCTTTGGGATGAGAAGAACAGGAAGATCATCAGAAGCAGGGACGTGATATTCAATGAGGAGGTGATGTATAAAAATAGGAAAACTGTTAAGGATAGCCAAAGCAGTGGGAGCAGCACTACGGATACAGGTGGATCCGAGTACATGGATTTAGAGGAACTTCCAGATAGGGGTGATGATGTTTGTTCTGATCAAAGAATGGAGAAGGCTTCAGGTGCAGAAGAAACTACCCAGGACGTGGAGCTTAAGAGGTCATCTAGGGTACCCAAACCAAATCTCAGATATCTTTCATCTCTTGACTACCTATTATTGACAGATAGCGGTGAGCCGGAGTGCTATGAAGAGGCAATGCAAGTGAGTGAATCTCAGCAGTAGGAACATGCTATGCAGGAGGAGATGGATTCTCTACTCACTAATGAGACATGGGAGTTAGCCCAGCTACCTGCACAGAAGAAAGCCTTACATAACAAATGGGTCTACCAGGTCAAGCAGGAGGGTAGTGAAGGGGTTTCAACAGCGGGAATGAGTGGACTACACGGAGATATTTTTTCCTGTTGTGAAACTCACAACCATCAGAGTGGTGTTGAGTTTGGTAGCTGCAGAAGACCTCTTTCTTGAGCAGTTAGATGTGAAGACTATTTTTCTTCATGGTGACTTGGATGAAGAAATCTACATGAAGCAGCCTGTTGGCTTCATTGAAGAAGGAAAGAAAGAGATGATGTGCAAGCTCAAGAAGAGCTTGGGTTTAAAACAGGCTCCGAGACAGTGGTATAAGAAGTTTGATAACTTCATGCAGAACAATAGCTACAGAAGATGCAATTCGGATCATTGCTGTTATTTCAAAAGGTTCGAGTCCAGCTTTATTATTTTGTTATTATATGTTAATGACATGTTGGTAGCAGGACCATGTTTAGAGGAGATAAACAGTTTGAAGAAGCAGCTAGCAAAAGAGTTTGCAATGAAGGATCTAGGTACAGCGAAGCAGATTCTAGGGATGCGAATCAGTAGCGATGAAGCTGAAGGGACATTAAGATTCAGCCAAGCTGAATACATTAAGAAGGTACTTCAGAGGTTCAACATGCATAATGATAAAGCTATTAGCACACCCCTTGGAAGTCAGTTCAAGCTATCTGAGGAGCAATCGTCTAAGACAGATGCAAATAAAGAGCATATAAGCAGGATACCATATTCTTCGGCCATTGAGAGTCTCATGTACGCGATGGTTCGCACGAGGCCGGACATCGCTCATGCAGTGGGAGTTGTGAGCAGATTTGCAAGCAATTCAGAGAAGCAACATTGGGAGGCCGTGAAGTGGATAATGCGGTACTTGAGAGGAACAACGAACAAGCCATTATGTTTAAGGAGGAAGGAGTTGGTGCTGCAGGGATACGTGGATGCGGACTTTGCCGGTGATCATGACACGAGGCGAAGCACCACGGGATATATTTATACCTTAGCGTTGACAGCAATGAGCTGGGTCTCACGTCTGCAGAAGATTATGATTTTGTCTACAACCGAGGCTGAGTATGTTGCCGTGATTGAAGCAAGCAAGGAGATGATCTGATTGAACGGGTGCTTGGAAGAGTTGGATCTGAAGCAAGGGAGAGGAGTTCTTTATTGTAATAGCCAGAGTGCTATACATCTTACCAAAAATCCAGTATATCATGCCAGAACGAAGCACATCGACGTCAAATACCATTTTATACGCTCGCTAGTTGAAGACGGAAAGTTGTATTTGATAAAGATTTCTGGGAGTCAAAATCCGACGAACATGTTGACGAAGACAGTCACCATTGAGAAACTGGAGTTGTGCGCAACTTCAGTTGGCCTTCACGAGTAGAAGACGAAGGCGGAGCCACACTACGAGGATCGGTGAGATCGCCGGGATATTGATGATTGAAGAATGAATTTTTTTCAAGTAGGAGAAAATGCTTGCGAAGAAGGCGGAGTTCGGGAGAGCTCATTGAGGGTGGTTTGATCTCTAAGTGGGAGATTGTTGGTCTTGAGAGTGGAGACCCAAACCTAGAATCAAAATCAATAATTGTATGAAAATTTAAGACAGGCCATAAGTGTGGTCTGCGCCACACCAGGGTGTGACAAAATCTGTCCTGTCTGCCATGGGTGTGGTCTGCGCTACACCAAGATGTGGCAGAATCTGTTCTGTCTACCATGGGTGTGGTCTGCGCCACACCAGGGTGTGGCAGAGTCTGCTCTGTCTGTCATGGGTGTGGTCTGCGCCACACCAGGGTGTGGCAGACTTGTTTTAGAGTCCTAATCTGTTTAGGATTGTGTTTTGTTATAAATAGAAACACGTCCCTTTAGGGTTTAAGAGAGAAAAAGAGCACGAAAAAAGAGGGTTTTGAGGGCTCTTTGAGGTTAGAAATATTAGAGAGAGAGGCCAATTGCAAGCATTGTAATCTTCTTCAAGTAATCAAAGAATTGTGTGGTGTGGCTCCCGAGCACGTAGGCACGTTGCCGAACCTCGTTAAATTTGGTGTGTTCTTTCTTGTTTACTTTCCTACAAGTTTTTTATCTTTGATTTGTGGTGAATTTTTTTCTTACTCAACTCTCAGACACAAAATCCGGAAGGGTACGGATTTGATTTGATTATTTCGAATCTCCAACGGTATGGAGTAATTACACTGGTAACCCTAGAGTTTGCGCATCTATGATAATCTCACGTCGCCTGTAGTGCTGATACAAAGAATCAAAGGAATTACCCCCATCTCTTAGGACTCCTTGTAATTAATCCTCTAACTAAGGATTAATCTTAAAACAATAATTATTAAATAGAACTCCATGATTATCTTAAACGCTGCACTTGAATAGGTGTTTAGGAATTGACACTTGCAGTTTGATGACAAGTTTACACGGCCCAGAGGAAGAGGCTTCCAGCAAAAGAGTCAAAAGACTGTCATCATCTCTACATCAAACGAAACCGTTGGCCAGCACTTTAATACTTGTCCAATTATGAAGCTTTTTTTTTTCCCCTATCAAAAATAATTTAAAACCAAATAATCCATTCAAAACATTGCTGCCAGCAGAGAGAGAGGGAGAAGGAACTATCAAACACAGCCGACTTAGATGTTTCCGTGTTTTTTCTTTTTTAAAATTTGTTTGATGTCAATTCTTGTGATAGAAATGGAAGCCCCTTCTACACAAAACCCGCATCATAAATTCCCTTGAGCGGTGTTCATGTTTCTACTATATCCTCCTTGTTTTGTTGAATAACAACATTGCATTGTTTAATTGGTAGCTTGAGTGAAGTCATGGGAAAGGAAATGATACCTAGCCCTCCAGACCCTGTTATCATTGAACTTAACAGGTTGGAGAACAATCTCAGAGGTATAACTTTGCCAAATTCTCTCTTATTATCAACTACTGTATGCGGGATTTCAAGAATTTGGTTCTCTCTTTATTGCTGTGTTTATGATTGTTCCTTTTGCACAGAGCTCCTCAGTTTCGTTTTCTAAGCTTTGTGGCCATTTATCTTTTTATTTGAAGATTCAGTATAGGATTATCACCTACATGGTTATCTCCGTTCTTTGGTCTCTTCGCATATCTGTTTGTGTTGTCTAGTTTCAGTCATATTGGAAAATGTTGGGTTTCTTTTTCCTTGCGTTTATATTCATTTAGTTAATAATTTACTGATGTGCAATGACATTTTCCAAAAAGAAAAGGAAACTGCCTCTTGAAATAGTTGTTACATCTTGTAGGTGGCGAATTTTTGGTTTGGCTTTATCTGACCTTTCCTTAGCGTGATTCTAGATAGAGCTACTTAGCTAACCCTTTTATCTTGGAAGGCTGTTGAGTTATGGATTTGAGAATGGTATATATTTTTTGTTGTGCGCAGCGGAAATTTCGGCAGAGTTTCTGGTGCACAATAAGAGAGAAAGATCGATAAGAATTCTTGCTTCTCAAAGAAAACAAGAATCTGAAGCCTAATATCCCATCAAAGTGGGATATTAGCTCTTCCTCTCGTCAGCTCTAGGACTGCGCGTCGAGGGATCCTAAAAACTATTACAATGGCCACAAACTCAAACAAACCAATTTTACGTGGTTCGGCAAACTGCCTACGTCCACAGGGCAAGGAGGGGGATCTACTAATAGAGGGAAAGAGAATACAAATAGGGTTTACAATCTTACAAACTAAACCCTCAAATTAACTCTCCAATCTCTCACAAAAACAGTAAAAAAAAACACTCTATTGCACTTGTTGCACGCCTTACACGCTGCCAAAAAGAGCCTCTGTTTTTCACCTACTGCTGTACTTGCACCCCCTCTTTTCTCCTTCTCTTTGCTGCGTTTTCTCCAAGAAACAAAGCCGCCCAAAAGAAAGGAATCCAACTTGCACCAAAACCCTATGGACAATTAAAAGAGCTATTTATAGGCTATAGCTTCAGGCTCAAAAACCGGGGTGGGTTGGGATCCTCAAGGGCTCACAAACCGCGTGGCCCCCACATGCTAGAAACCGTGTGCATTGAAACCGCCTCATCAACTCACGCGTTTTCCCATCAATCAACAATTCTCCACCTCGGTGAAATTTTCCAAAACTGAGCCGACACCAACCAAACCAAATGTCTCACTTGTTGTGTCCAGTACACCGTGAAACAATTCACGACAACAGACTCAATCCATAACAAGTCGAGAATCCAAATGAGAATGCAAACACTCTCCAAATGTCAGTATCAACTCACCAAATCGATCTCACCCCCATCAAAATCCAACCCGGCTGCATCATAAGACTGCCTACGTATCCTCTTGCCCAAGGAATCAAGCCGAACGTAGTTCACCCAAATGGCCGCTAACGACCTCAATCCAATAGAAGAGTTCACAACCCTTCTCCAATATCATCAACTCTGCGGCTGATAGCACCTCCAATGGCCTCAAATACCTCCACCTGAGGTGAACCACTGGCCATATCCAAACTATGTCTGCCAGCTGCACTTGATTCAAAACCCAACTCATCATCCGCATCCGAATCCAAATGACTCCCACGCTGTGTCACCTCAGCTGGAATCCCAACTAATGCAGAATGACCTGAGTAATCTTCACCCAATGTGGAGTAGCATCACTCTCCACCCGCTGCGATACCTCTAAGGTCTGTCCAAAACTCTCCACCTGCTGAGAGTCAATTGGCTTCCTCATCGAAGCCTCAACCAAAGTGACACTACCAGACCTAACACCTAATTGTGTTTTACCTCCGATCACAGCAGTTGACAACTCTTCAATAGGATGACCCAAATATGTCGAAGCCTCTGTCCAGAAACTCTTCTGCAAACCATTGCTCGACCACAAACACCGTTCCTCCTCTAGCAAGACACGGTTCTCCAAATTTGTCACCCTATATAGTTGCCCCAAGATTTCCTTTCCAACGAAGTGTTTCGCAATGCCGTGAGCTCGGCTCCAATACAGAAATAGGTCCATCTTGTACCTCCCACCAGAATGGAGTACCTTCACCTTTCTGTCTATTACACACTTCTTCAAACTATTAGAGACTGCTAGGACTTTCTCTAATGGGGATTTGGTTGTAACCCAAACACGCCTAGAACAGTCACCAACAAAGGAAACCAAACGCCTATTACCTCCTAATGATGCCCCCTTGGAAGGCCCCCAAACATCCACGTGAACTCTTTCAGAACGACCCTTAGCACGGTGAATAGAGGTACCACACTTCACCTTGGTTTTCTTGCTCACATCAACATGTTCACTGGACTTCAAACTGCAGGTCTTCGCACCCTCTTTCAATCTATGCGAGCAATCAATACTGGAATGTCCAAGCCCCAAATACCGCAGTCTAGTCGAATCAACAGAAGTCGTCAGCTCTCCACCTGCCACTATACCTCCAGTCAAGTAATACAGGTTATTCCTCCTGACGCCCTTCATCAAAATACGAGAGTCTCTCGCAATCTCGAGAACCATGTCCTCAACACGAACCTTCAGACCCTCTCCAACCAAAGCTCCAATCGAGATCAAGTTCTTCCTCAAAGAAGGAACATATCTCACATCGTTTAACTCCCTAACAGTCCCGTCAAACATCTTTATGCGAATTCTTCCTATCCTAAGGATCTGGCATGCACGGTTATCAGCCATGTACACCACACCACTATCCACCAGCTTCTCAAAACTGGAGAACCATTCCCTTCTAGGGCACACATGATAGGTCGCACCACTATCCAACATCCACTCGGATTCCTCCGAATAGCTATCTTTCGGACTGATAGAAAGCGAATAAATAGAAGAGTCAGAATTATTACCATCCGATACAATGTTTGCTTCTGATGATGGCTGCTTCCCTTTTCCCTTCTGCTTATTCTTCATCCATTCGTCGAGCTTTGGACAGTCTTTCTTCCAATGACCAGTCTCCTTGCACCAAGCACACTGATCTTTTCTTACTCTAGACTGTGACTTCCAATTCTTTCGGTTTGGACCCTTTCCTCTTGCGGCCAACGCCTCTGCTACCGGCTCAACTGAAACCTCCTTATCCTTCTGTCGAAGCTGATAATTTACTAGTGCAGCAGTGACCTCACAATATGAAAGTGATGCCTTCCCATTAATAAGAGTAAGGACGAAGGTCTCATATTCTTCGTCGGGCAAGGAACTCAACAACAGCAACGCCTTGTCCTCATCTTCAATTATGACATCCACATTCGCCAAATCCGCAAGAAGCTTCGTGTAGTGGTTCATGTGATCTCTAATGGAGGTTCCCTTCTTCAACTGAAAACGATAAAGTCTCCTCTTTAAATGCAAGCGGTTCTCAACACTCTTTGTCAGATACTTGCTTTCGAGAATCTCCCAAATCTTCTTTGCAGAAGTCACATTCATCACATCATATTTTAGATCTTGAGTCAAACAAGACATAATCACACCACACGCCGTTCGATTCATCTTCTTCCAAACCTTCTCTTCAATCTCATCTGGCTTGTCATCTAACTCCAATGTATCCTCCAAATTCTGCGCGTTCAGCGCATCCAAAACCTCGCATCTCCATAATCCAAAGTTGTTTGTGCCATTAAACTTTTCCACATCTATCTTCATAGAGTGGATATTCAAACTCTGAATGGTCTTCACGCCAGAAGCACCACCCTCGACACCCGAAGCACCTTCTTTCCCCGACATCTTACGCACCAACGAACAAAGAATAGATCCAAAACTGAAAGATAGAGTCTTTACCAAAAGATCCCACCTTTATCACCAAACGAAGCCCTGGACGAGCCTCCAAATTGATCTACTCCTCCAAATAGCCCAAGCGTAACCCGAGCTCTGATACCACTTGTTGTGCGCAGCGAAAATTTCGGCAGAGTTTCTGGTGCACAATAAGAGAGAAAGATCGATAAGAATTCTTGTTTCTCAAAGGGAACAAGAATCTGAAGCCTAATATCCCATCAAAGTGGGATATTAGCTCTTCCTCTCGTCAGCTCTAGGACTGCGCGTCGAGAGATCCTAAAAACTATTACAATGGCCACAAACTCAAACAAACCAATTTTACGTGGTTTGACAAACTGCCTACGTCCACGGGGCAAGGAGGGGGATTTACTAATAGAGGGAAAAAGAATACAAATAGGGTTTACAATCTCACAAACTAAACCCTCAAATTAACTCTCCAATCTCTCACAAAAACAGTCAAAAAAAACACTCTATTGCACTTGTTGCACGCAGTCCAAGACCCTGTCAAAGCCTTACACGCTGCCAAAAAGAGCCTCTGTTTTTCACCTACTGCTGTACTTGCACCCCCTCTTTTCTCCTTCTCTTTGCTACGTTTTCTCCAAGAAACAAAGCCGCCCAAAAGAAAGGAATCCAACTTGCACCAAAACCCTATGGACAATTAAAAGAGCTATTTATAGGCTATAGCTTCAGGCTCAAAAACCGGGGTGGGTTGGGATCCTCACGGGCTCACAAACCGCGTGGCCCCCACATGCTAGAAACCGTGTGCATTGAAACCGCCTCATCAACTCACGCGTTTTCCCATCAATCAACATTTTTCTCATGATAGGAGTTAAGAAACATTTGATCGATTACCATTGCTTGAGTTTGGCTTCACTTTGTTTTCATCTTTCCTTCCTTTCAATTGTGGTTTTCCTACTTTGCACATACCTTGTAATTGGAATTTTGCTCTTGTGTATGCTTCTATTTTACTCCCTTTACTATGGGGTTATTTAGTGGGTAGGTAATTTTATTTGTTACACATTTGGATGATGCATGCGCATGGTATTGTAATGCAACTACATTTTAAAGCTAACAAACTCTTTGTTTACTCCAGATAATAGTGCAAGCTACTTTCAACTACTATAAACTTTGCTCATCTCGTCTCAAACTTTAATATCATGTCATGTTACGGAGCAACCATACCTTGTTTATCACTGACTCTGGCAGAAACTTGCAAGCAAATATTTGAGTCCAAGAAATGAATCTAATTGTTATATCCTTAATGATCTAATGTCTGATACATGTTGAATTACACACTGATATTCCCTTTGGTCGACTGAGAATTTTCTCCAATTTTCGATCGTACCCTGTTCTTGATAGTACTTGCATATTGGCTCCTCAACACACAAACCATCTATAAAATATATTTAAAATAAAATCAAAATCAATTGAGTATTCAATTTAAATGTAGTGAATATGCAGATAGTATATAGTATCAACTAGGTCGAGCAAGTTTCCAAGGTGAGTGGCTATGTCAGGAGTGATCATAAGTTCAAAATATAGGATAGCTTCTCTTGAGCTATCATGAAATCAGAAAATGTGATTTGTAAGAATGATTTCGTTGCACGCTGTTTACTTCTGTTGCCAACTTATTGTATTTATTGGTCTACAGAAAAGGAGAGGGAGCTGGGAGTTGCTCACTGTGAAATTAAGGCCTTGAAGGTGACTGAACTTCTGAAGGATAAAGCTGTAGTAGAGGTAATAAATTAACTGAATAGACAGTTTGCAATTTATTTCGAGTGTGCCGTGTGCTTATCTTTCATTTACCTTCAGCTAAGCAATGACCTGACAAAGCTTGAATCGAAGCTGAGAAATGTCGAGAAACATCTTCAAGATAAGGTGCTTGACAATTATTCTCAGGAGTTTACTTTCTTAAATCAACTTTGTGTAGCTTTCATTATTTATTTATAAAATTAAATATATAATGCATCACAGAATCTTGAGATAAAAAAACTACTGAATGAGAAGAAAGAGGCATTGGCTGCACAATTTGCGGCAGAAGCAACTCTAAGAAGAGTTCATGCAAATCAAAACAATGAAGAGTTTGTTCCAGTTGAGGCTATTATAGCTCCCTTTGAGTCTGATATTAGAAAGTACAAATTTGAGGTATGAAATTAAGCTTGCCGGACAACAATTACAAAGTAAAAGCATTGTTTTTTTTTTTTACTGTGTCTTGTTCTGTAAACTGCAGATTGCATCTCTACAAGAGGACATAAAGGCATTAGAGAGACTAATAAAATCCAAAGATGTAGCATTAGTAGAAGCTGAAAGAACATTGCATTCTGCTAATGAACGGGCAATGATTGTAGAAAATTTGCAAAACCAGAACCTTGAACTGAAGAGGCAAAAAGAGATATGCCAGGTATAGCCACAATTTGTTGGCATTTTTTTCTCCCTTTCGAATATATTTTATACATGACTACCATGTCTCAGGAAGAAAACAGACTACTAGAGAAAGCAAACAGGCAGAAGGTTTTGGAGGTTGAGAGTCTTTTTCAGACTATCAGGGAACTTGAGGAATCCATTCTTGCTGGTGGTGCAGTTGCTAACGCGGTCCGCGACTACCAGAGGCAGGTCGCTGAGTTAAATGTAAGTTACATGAACCTTAAATTCTGGCCCAACTTTCAATTTAATTTTATTACTATTTGCAACTCTTTTGAGTGCAGCACTAAAACTCATGAATTCTCAGAAAAAGGATTCCTTAGGCTTAACTTTGTTCAGTGGTATCAGTTTTTGCAAATTAACTATGAATTCTAAGCTATTACCAAACTGTAACATAGGAAGAGAAGAAGACTCTTGAAAGGGAACTGGCCAGAACTAAGGTCTCAGCAAATCGCGTGGCAGCAGCAGTAGCAAATGAGTGGAAAGACGAAGGCGAGAAACTCATGCCTGTCAAGCAATGGATAGAAGAGCGCAGGTTTTTGCAGGTAGTGCCTGCGTATGTGTGAATTCTGTCGCTAGTTATATGCTTTAAATGTCGTATTGAGGCTACATCATTAGCTAGATATAATATGATTTTTATTTTACTACGACGCTTTAGTTATACAAATAGCTTTAGTAGTCGTGTATTTTATCTGCAGGGAGAGATACAGAGGTTGAGAGACAAGCTAACTATATCAGAACGAACTGCCAAGGCTGAAACTCAACTCAGGGTAGGAGATGCTACGAACATAATTTTTTTTTTTTTTTTCATTTAAACTGTCCACATGCGTAATAAATATTTCCCTCCCTTTACAGGATAAATTCAAGCTGAGGCTAAAGATACTAGAAGAAGGTTTGAAGGGTGCATCAAATTCTGAGCCAGTGAATGGATCTACATTTTGTAATGGAAGTATAAACAAGCGATCATCATCTCAGACAAGGGCTTCTGTTGCTTCCATTAGTAGTTCAGTCCTTCAGCAGCCTGATCCAGTTTCAGTTGTGGAATCAACTGGAAAAATAGTACGAACAAATAGCTTGAACAAAAAGTTCAGTGCTAGGGAAATTCTTGCTAAAAAGAATTTATGGGCCCCAAGAAGCAAATTCTTTGATGGTCGCGGGAAGGAGAATTCAGAAGAAAAGGTTAATTCTAATGGGCATGTACATGTTATTAGTCCTGAAAAAGAAGAGGTTTCCAAAGAAGTGAAAACCAGTGGTTATGACGATATTGCACCACAAACTAACGGCAATCTGGAAGATAAAAGTAAAGATTTGGTTTCAGGTTTTCTTTATGACAGATTGCAGAAGGAGCTTATTGATTCAAGGAAATTGCTTGAGCAGAAAGATGGAGCATTGAGTGTGAAGGATGATGAGATCAAGGTGAGGAACATAGTTAAGTGCTTAATCAATATTCTGAAAGGTTGTTGTTGTTTATTTTTGTGATTTATGCAGTTGCTTCGAAGAAAGATCGATGCTCTGAGCAAGTCATTGGAAGTAGAGTCCAAGAAGATGAGGAGAGAAGCTGCAATAAGAGAGAAAGAAATAATGATCAATTTTGATGATAATAAACAAAAACTCAAGGCTACAAGCAATTACAAAAGGTATATCCTTGCTTTTCTTAATTGAAAGGAACTCCCTGAATAAATTTGTAAGTTTTCCCAATTTTCAGAGATATTATATTAGTTTCTGAAAGGGAAAAAAGAGCAGGAAAATGAACTCATTCTGAACCTCAAAGCAATATTCTTTGCACTTCTGTATCTATATGTAGAAGCACAAATGCACCTCAGACAGAAGTTAACTGAATAATGGTGGCAAAATGAAACTATATATATTACTAATGTTCAAAATAGAACTTTTATCACTTGCAATGAGACACCCGTATTTCTATCATAAAACATATGAAACTAATGTGCTATCTTCGATATCACCATGCCATATGATGTCAAGAATCAAAATTGTTTATCTTTTTCAAGCTCTTTTTCCTTTATGCAGCCTTGATTATCATTCTGATACTAATGTTACCTTATTGGTTACTATTTCTTCAGATCTGTGAAGTCACTGAGTGCAAGCACTTAAGTTTGGAAAGAAAGGATGAGGTCTGCTTCATGAGAAGCCAAGGGCTGTACTTGAATTGTTGGGTGTATTTGTAAATATTAAACATAAGATAATACAAGTTGTTATGAAATTTCCTTTGTTAATACTAAAAAGATGATAAGTGTAAAGTGCATGTCTTGTTATGCTTTACCGATTCAGTGTTCTCAAAAGAGTAAGAAATCTGACTCTTCTCAATGGGGGAGAGCAAACGGTCAGTTAGTTCAGTTTTTACAATTTCTAACACACCAAACTGAGCCGATTTAAAAATAAAACCGATCCAAAAGAAACCGAGTTATTTCGGTTCACTTTGGTCAGTTCTAGGTTGTTATGAGCTTTTTCACCACCAACAGAAAAAGTATGGGTTTTTTCCATGACCAGAAATACAAAAGAGAAGAAGAAATTGTGATATTGAAGGCCAAAGAAGATAATAGATAACAGGGTGTTGGTTTCGGGTGTAGACCCAAACCTTAGAACAAGAATGCAAATCAAAAATTTCTCTATAAGTTCAGAAATCAGGCGAACTTGATAGTTCAAATAAACTTGAAAATTCAGGTGAAGCTCGAAGCTGAGTTCAGGCGAGCTTTGGAAGTTCAAGCGAACTTGGAAGATCAGACGAGCTTTGGAGGTTCACAACTACATGATCAAAAATATTATAAGTTAAATTTGTGTCGATCCAATTGCCTAAAAAAATAAAAAAATTTGATAACAAAATAAAATGCTAAAATAAAAGAACTAGAATGGGTGAAAACTTGGGTTGCCTCCCATCAAGCGCTCGTTTATGGTCATGAGCTCGACCCCCTTTTTGCGCTCAATTTTCCGACGAAGGGGGATCAGAAAGGGTATACGTGACCCCTTTCTCGTTTTGTTCCCCAACAATGTAGTGCTTCAATCGTTGTCCATTCACCTTAAAAGATCCCGTTGTTTCACTCCAAACTTCAACAACTCCACTCGGAAAAAACCTCATGAACTTGAAAAGGTCCGGACCACCGAGATTTGAGCTTGCCCGGAAAAAGCTTCAAACGAGAGTTGAAAAGTAGCACCATATCTCCTTGATTAAACTCTCTTCGAAGAATATTCTTGTCGTGCCATCGTTTAGTCCTCTCTTTATAAATGCGAGCATTCTCATACGAATCCAAACGCAACTCATCTAGCTCATGAAGTTGAAGCTTTCTTTTCTCACCTGCGGTCTTCATATCAAAATTTAGGAGTTTGATAGCCCAATATGCCTTGTGCTCTAACTCAACTGGGAGGTAACACGATTTGCCATATACCAACTTGAACGGTGTCATGCCTGTGAGTGTTTTATCATCTTCAAAAGTAGAACCTTTTGACTTTAACTTCAGACTTTTAAACTTTGCATTTTGAAATGGAGCAGTTGATGTTGATTCTAAAGATTGAGCATATGCGGCTACCTCGGGGTCTTCATCATTTATTGAATCGTCACTTACCAAACACTTCTCAAGTAGATCAGCTGAGTAATGGTTTGCAAGTTGCTCATGTGTAGACTTGTCAATCACGTCGACCCTGTAACAAACTTTATCAGTTAAAGGGGGTTTCATTGCATTGTTCAAATCAAATTCTACCTTCTCCCCTCCAATATTTAGGGAGAGACTTTCATTTTTAACATCGATTATAGCACCTGCAGTAGCAAGGAAGGGTCTTCCTAATATAATTGGGATGTTAGAATCTTCTTCCATTTCTAAAATAACAAAATCAACCAGGATAAAGAACTTACCGACCTGGATAGGTACATCTTCAAGTACCTACCGGATATTTTACCGATCGATCCGCCAATTGGAGTGATATCGTGGTTGGCTTCAAATCACCTATGCCAAGCTTCTTACAAATAGACATCGGCATCAAACTTACGCTTGCACTAAATCACACAAAGCACGGTTAATAGAGACATTACCAATAACACAATGAATAGAAAATGAACCTGGATCCTTAAGCTTAGGAGGCAACTTGTTTTGGATGATAGCACTACACTCCTCAGTAAGGGCCACAGTCTCGTATTCTTCCAACTTTCTTTTATTAGATAGGATCTCTCTCAAGAACTTAGCATAGGAAGGCATTTGAGAAATAGCTTCAGTGAACGGAATATTGATGTGCAACTTTTTTAAAATCTCCAAAAATTTTCCGAACTGCTTTTCTAACTTAGCCTTAGCTAACCTTTGTGGAAAGGGTAGAGGAGGCTTATAAGGAGCGGGAGCCACATATTTCTCAACTTTTTCTTCTTCCTGCATCTGGGTCTCATTATTCACATCTATCACATTTTCATTTTTCTCTTCATGATGATCATCTACCCCATCATTTTCCTTCATCTTAGGTCCCTTATATTGTTTTCCACTCCTAAGGGTTATAGCATTCACATGACCCCTGGGATTCGTCTCAGGTTGTCCAGGTAGCATGCCTGAAGACCTAGAAGAAGAGCTAATATTTTGCGCCAATTGAGTGATTTGTGTCTCTAACATCTTGTTATGTGTAGCTAAGGAATCCATCTTAGAGGCAAATTGTTTTACTACATCATTTGTGGTTTGTAGTTGTTGCTTAAACTCTTCATTCAATTTTGACTGAGTCATCACAAACTTCTCCATCATATTTTCCAAATTTGACTTTTGAGAAGGGAAATTGGATTGAGGGGCACGAAAACCAGGAGGACCAAAATTAGATGCGGGCATGGGATTTCCAAGTGGGTTTCTATAAGATAAATTAGGATGATTCCTCTACCCCGGATTATAAGTGTTGGAGAATGGGTCTCCCTTCTGATTAAAGTTATTAACATAGTTAACTTGCTCATTACCAGAAGTATCAATGGATGGGGGTTTCCTAATTGACATTGAAGTGCAGAATGACCCACATAGCCATATATCTCACATGAAATTGAAGTAGACGCCACAGAATTAATACTCAAACCTTCAACTTTTTTAAATAAAGCATCAACTTTAGAGGATATATGATCTAAAGCATCTATTTCATACTTGCCACCTTTTGATGTAGGAGGAGCACGCTCGTTCGCCCATTGATAGTGATTCTGAGCCATGTCTTCAATGAGAGTGTATGCCCCATCTATTGTTTTGTTCATCAAAGCTCCTCCTGCAACAGCATCAACAGTCATCCGAGTGTTGTAAGTGATCCCGTTGTAGAAGGTGTGAACAATTAACCACTTCTCCAATCCATGGTGAGGGCACATCCTCAATAATTCCTTATAGCGTTCCCAAGCTTCATAAAGTGACTCTCCTTCCTTCTGTACAAAGCTTGTGATCTGGTTCCTCATCTGTGCTGTTTTACTTGGAGGAAAATACTTTGCAAGAAAAGTCCTGGACAATTGATCCCAAGTGGTGATGGACCCAGCTGGCAATGAATGCAACCAAGCCCTAGCCTTGTCCCTTAAAGAGAACGGAAATAATCTGATTCGAATAGCATCATTGGTCACTCCATTAAGTTTCAAAGTGTCGCAATACTCCAAGAAAATCGATAGGTGGAGGTTCGGGTCTTCAGTAGCACCTCCTCCAAACTGATTCTGCTGAACCATTGAGAGCAGTGATGGTTTCAGCTCAAAGTTATTAGCTTCAACATTGGGCCTTGTAATGCTTGAATGTGTGCCTTGAGCATTTGGGGCTGCAAAATCCTTAAGAAGCTGATTTTGATCTCCCATCATAGCTTGTTCTGTGTTCCTTTGCTCCCTTATAGACCTTCTTATGTTTGCAAGAGTCACCGATAGTTCAGGATTGTTTTCGTCGTTTACTTCTGTTTGATTCCCTTGCATAAAAGAAAGTGAGAAGCAAAGAGAAATAAAAAAAATCTAGTCTAGCTTAATAACGTAAGCACTCAATATTAACACCGTAGTCCCCGGCAACGGCGCCAAAAACTTGATAGGGCAAATCCGCAAGCGCACGGACTCGTTGTAGCTATCAAGGTCGATCCCACAAGGACTAGGGGTTATCTATCAAGTTTCACGTTTTCAACTAGCTAAATCAATGAGTGAATTAGAAGAGATTAAATAAAAGAAATAAAATAAACAGCTAATCAGATGGAATTCAATATAATGAAGGACTAGGATTGGGTTATCACCACAACTTAGGTGTTTAATGATGAATTATTTCAATTCTTGGTGTTGGTTTAATCTAGAAAGGGTGAATTAGCCTAAATTAATCTAAAGCCTCTTTCAAGGTCTAAAGATCGTGCCTAATTAATCTCAATTAACCTACCTTCGTGGAATCAAGATTAAATTAAACCCATTAAGCTTTATGCTAATCCAAATCAAATCCCCAAGGAACCTAGCCTACTTTCGTGTTTCGAGTTCCCTGCTTAATTTCTAGAGATCCGGTATTAATCTTCACCTTTCAGTTCTTCAATTAATTACCTATGATTGCTAATACGTTGATCAAGCGAATCAACAAGATTAAAACACAAGAAATTAAGTTTAAAGATCTAAACTTTCACCAAGAACATATATTAATTCATCATCAATCACCAAAAAGTTGGGTTCTTTCCCAACCCTAGACAAGAAATCTACTCACACATGATTGGAATAAGAGGATACATCAAATAATTATGCAAATCAATCATAAGAAGAAATTAATCAAAGAGAGGAAAGAGTTAACCTGTCTTTCAATTGAAATCTTCAAAGTAGAAACTTGCAATCCAATCTTCTACAAGAGATGAACGTCTTCCTTCAATACTTGAACCCTAGAATAGTTGCTAATTGATGGCTAAAAGAAGAAAACAAAAGATATCCAAAACTCTAAGTCAAAACATCTATTTATATGTCCCCAAAAATCTAGAAAATAACTAATTCCCGCGCCACAGGTGTGGTCTGCACCACACCATGGTGTGGTAGGGGCTGTTTTGCTGATTTCGTGCTTGTCTGTATAGTCTTCGGTATTTTGGCTATAACTTTTGCGTACGACCTCGGAATGAGGTGATTCAAGTTGCATTGGAAACCTGTTGAAGAGATCTACAACTTTTATTTTTTGATCTTTTCCGAATTCAAATTACATCATGGTCAAAATTCTAGTTCTTCATACTCGTAAATCCATTTTCTTCACGAACCATGCATTCGAAATCTTGTTTTTGCTTCAAACTCTTGTAAAACTTCTAACGATTATCAAATCTTTCAATCTTGAGCCAATACCTACATATAAGAACACAAATAACAGTAGTATCCTCGATCTAAACACGAAATATGCATTAAACACTCGTAAATCATGCTTAAAACACACTAAGATAATGCATATTTTACGTGTTTATCAACGGTCAGTTAGTTCAGTTTTTACAATTTCTAACACACCAAACTGAGCCGATTTAAAAATGAAACCGATCCAAAAGAAACCGAGTTATTTCGGTTCACTTTGGTCAGTTCTAGGTTGTTATGAGCTTTTTCACCACCAACAGAAAAAGTATGGGTTTTTGCCATGACCAGAAATACAAAAGAGAAGAATAAATTGTGATATTGAAGGCCAAACAAGATAATAGATAACAGGGTGTTGGTTTCGGGTGTAGACCCAAACCTTAGAACAAGCATGCAAATCAAAAATTTCTCTATAAGTTTAGAAATCAGGCGAACTTGATAGTTCAAATAAACTTGGAAATTCAGGCGAAGCTCGAAGCTGAGTTCAGGCGAACCTATAGTTCAGGCGAGCTTTGGAAGTTTAAGCAAACTTGGAAGATCAGACGAGCTTTCGAGGTTCAAACGAAGTCCAAGTGCTGGCGAGCTCCAAGTACAGGCGAGCTCCAAGTTCAGGTGAAGCATTTCAATCGAGCTTGACTATGTTCAGGCGAACATAAGTCATACAGGCGAGCTTCGCAGTCAGGTGAACTCACAAAAAACAGATTCCTAATCTGTTTTGACCTAGGATTTCCCTATAAATAAGGAACCATGGCCACCACTTAAACGTGACTTTGGTAGAGCGATTCCTGTAGCGATTTTTTGGCGGAGATTTTTGCAGCGCCTTGAGCTACGATTTTTCAGAGAAAAATCTCACGCCTTGAGAAATAAAAAGAGAGTTCTTTTTGAGTGATTACAAGGAGTTTGAGATCATCTCTTGCAAGCTTTGCAATTTTTTTAATATTCAAAGGAAATTTTTTGTGTGGCTCCCGAGGACGTAGGCAAGTTGTCGAACCTCGCTAAAATTTTGGTGTTCTCTCTTCTATTTTTTCCTTGCAAAGTTTTCTTTTATTTGCTGTGATTTCTTCTTACCTTCTTTTAACACAAGATTCGGAGGGCACGTTCCGCAAGAGGGTTCATTTGACAGGTTGTCGATAGGACGAATCCCCAACAATTGGTATCAGAGTTTCGTTCAGATTAGATATGTGTGAGAGCTATAGCAGAAGAAGACAAATCAAAGATTGAGAAGTTTGACAGATCAGACTTTACCTACTAGAAGTCACAGATAGAGGACTATCTGTACTAGAAGGATCTTTAGCGTTTGTTGATAGGTAAAGCAAAAGGAAAGAAGAAAGATGAGACTGACGAGGATTGGAAAATATTGGATCGAAGGGTTCTAGGGCAGATTTGATTGTTGCTCGCAAAATCAGTCACACACAATATATTAAAGGATGAGACGACGATGGGGCTCATGGAAGCGCTCGCAAAGTGTACGAGCAACCGTCAGCTGCAAATAAGGTGCATTTCGTCAAAACGCTCTTCAACCTCAAGATGGCAGAATGATGTTCCTTCACGATGCATCTTAGCGAGTTCAACACAATTGTTGACCAACTCATCTCAGTTGACATCACGCTTGATGAGAAGTGCATGCCCTATTGATACTATCGCACTTACCAGATAGTTGGGCAGGTTGCGTGATCACAATCAGCAACTCGGTAGGAAAGGAGAAGTTGAAACTAAACGAAGTTGTTAGTATGATTCTATCCAAGGAGGTTGGAAGAAAATCGCACGAATCAAAAGGTTCAAGTTTAGCCCTAAGTCTCGAGCAGAGAGGTCGAAGCTGAAATAAAGGTAACCAGAACAAGAATCAATCAAAGTCGAAGAAGAAGAGGTCAAACTCGAAGGTGAGGCTTATCAAAGGGAAATGTTGGAATTGCGGCAAAGGAGGGTCATATGTCTTCAATCTGTAAAGCACCAAAAAAGGATGCAAGTGAGCAGGAGGTTCATCTTGTGCAAGATGTCTTGATCCTTGTTATGGAATGTGATTCCGATTCATGGGTTATTGATTCAGGAGCCTTATTCTATGCTACTGCTAGTATGAATCTTCTTCATAACTATGTAGCAGTAGACTTTGGAAAAGTGTACTTAGGGGATAACGAGCCATGTAGTATTGTGGGAAGAGGTGACGTACAAATACAGATAAAGGGCTCCAAGTGGAATCTAAAGAATGTTAGACATGTACCGAAGCTGAAGAGGAATATTATTTCGGTTGGCCAGCTTGGAGCAGAAAGCTATGTTACGACATTTATCAGGGATTCGTGGAAAATCTCCAACGGTACTATGGTAGTTTTCTATGGCAAAAAAAACTAAAACACTCTACCTAACTTCACATGCGAGTGACTGTATGTAGGAAAATTGCAATAAAGAAGATAAAAGAAAATTTGAATTGATTCCTTTGATCTCGATTACAACTTGATTACAAAAGAGAGGAGAACGAAATTGGTTCTTCCCCTTTGTTTAAAACTGGGTTCTTCTTGGTAGCGATGGAATGCCTCCTTCGATTGCTTGCGTCGAATTTGCTCTCCGTTGACGATCCGACCGTCTCTTATCTCGTGGGAACGATGAACTTCTGTAGGAAGTTTTATACGTAACTCTTTAATGAGTTTAAGAACTCTGAACGAGTTAAAACTCTATAGATAGAGTTGTTAGAACCGAAAATTCGGTTAATGATCAAGCTGTATCTGTTGTCGAAGAATACTCTCGGATCTGATCTCCTGAGATTGATTCAAAAATCCTATCTCCAAGGATTTCGTTGCTGCTAAATCTCCAACCTGTGCGGTTTAGATCTCTCAAATCCAACCTGCCCACTCTTCAGTTTTCAAAGAGCCAGCCTCCTGATCCGATTATCAAAAATCTGATCCCCTAACTCTGTTGAGTTTGTTGAGTTTTATAGGGGGATAAGGGGTTGTAACTGACCCCTATATCCGCTCCTACGTGGGCGAAAATCCCTCAGAACGTGGGATAAACGGTTCTGGAACCGTTCGACTTGTGTTTGAACAAGTCAAACGCCCAATCTGGCGTTCAGAACCCAACTTCGTGTCTTAGGCTTGAGACGCGATGTTAGGTGTGAGCTGAACATTGATGAACGCGAGGGTTGCTCGTGTTTGGCTTGTTGCCTGCTTGGTGACGCGGGGGTCGGTATGGGTTGAACTCCCCCGAACGCGAGGGTCGCTCACGTTGGTTTGTGACTTGGAGACGCGGGGGTCGCCTGCACTCCCATAATGTGACGCGGGGATGACTTCCGCGTTTCAGAAGAAGTATGTTGACTTGTGACCTCTTCTATAATGCGTTGCAAAGACCGTTGTTCTGTAATCCTCGCTTTAGCTGTCGTAGAGTGTGAAAGTCGTCAGATTGTAACCTTCACTGTAGATTGTGAGGACTGCTGAATAGAATTTCCATCATTTATCGGAAGTGTCGTCGAATTGTAACTCTTCTCGATCTTTGTGAAAAGTCCTCCATTTGCAGTTTCTTCGCTTATCGACCCGAAAACTATTTGATTATAGCTTCCGTTGTAGGAGCTTAGATGGGAATCAACATCCATGGTGTCTTTTAGACGAATATTTGCCCACAACTCTCTACCAAGCAACTCACTAACTAAGTCCAACCTTTTATTTCTAAAATCATTACACTGCTCATCAGCATCTCTATTAGTCATGCTGTTGTTGCAGCCATCAAGATCAATCATCTCAGAAATGAGGTTGTGTTTGCGGTGATTTGAAAGTCATTTGATGGTGACCTCCATCGTAGGGACTTGTTTTAATCAGCTATCCATTGTAATTTTTAGACAGCCTACAGTGACACCCTTGTAATTGCAGCTGGTAAGGAGAGTACAGATCTGTGGCACAATAGGTTGGGACACATGAGCGAGAAAGGTACACTCTCAAGGAAAGCTAACTGGCATCGATTCAGTTGAAGTTGGTGTTTGCGAAGACTGCATCTACGGGAAGCAGAAGAGGTTCACCTTTCAAAAGAGTGGAAGACCACCTAAAATTCACAAGCTAGAACTTGTTCATACAAATGTATAGGGTCCAGCTAGTGTGTCTTCTCTTGGCGATTCGACGTACTACGTCACCTTTATCGACGATCACTCCAGAAAGATGTGGGTATACTTCATGAAGCACAAGTCAGAGGTGGTTGGAATCTTCAAGAAATAGAAAGCTGTAGTGGAGAACAAGACAGATCTGAAAGTAAAGTGTCTGAGATCATATAATATGGAGAATATGAGCTAGAGGAGTTCAAGAACTTCTGTGCTCTGAATGAGATTCGTTTAGAGAGGACTACTCCAGGAACACCGCAACAGAAAGGTGTTGTGAAGAGAATAAACAGAACATTGGCAGAGCATGCGAGGAGCATGCGTCTATATACAGGTCTGCCAAAAATATTTTGGGCGGACATGGTGCATACAGCAGCTTACTTAATTAATCATGAGTCATCAGTTCCATTAAACTTTAGGATTCCAGAAGAGGTTTGGAGTGGCAAGAATGTTAATCTCTCACACTTGAGAGTCTTTAGTTGCGTGGCATATGTTCATATCAGTGACCATGTCAGAGATAAGCTAGAAGCTAAGTCATAAAAGTGTATATTCATTGGATACGGCATTGATGAGTTCGAACATCGTCTTTGAGATGAGAAGAACAGGAAGATCATCAGGAGCCGAGATGTCATATTCAATGAAGATGTAATGTACAAGGATAGAGACAATGCAAATGATAACCAAAGTAGTGGGAGCATCGCTAAGGATGCAGGTGCATCCGAGTACATGGATTTGGAGGAACTTCTAGATGGGGGAGATAATGTCAATTCTAACCGAAGAACGGAGAAGACTCCAGGTGTAGAGATGACTACCTAGGGCGATGAGCTTAGGAGGTCATCCAGGGTACCCCAAACCGAATCCTAGATATCTCTCTTCACTAGATTATTTGCTTTTGACAGATAGCAGAGAACCGGAGTGCTATGAGAAAGCTATGCAAGTGAGTAGATCTCAATAGTAAGAGCATGCGATGCAAGAAGAGATGGATTCTCTCCACCCGAATGAGACATGGGTGTTAGCCCAGCTACCTGCATAGAATAAAGCCACATAACAAGTGGGTTAACCAGGTTAAGCAAGAGAGTGATGAAAGCAAGAGATACAATGCCAGATTAGTTGTGAAAGGATTCTAACAGCAGGAAGGAGTGGATTATACGGAAATATTTCCCCCCGTTATAAAACTTACAACCATCAGAGTAGTGTTAAGCTTAGTAGCTGCTGAAAATCTTTACCTTGAGCAGTTAGATGTGAATACAGTCTTTTTTCATGTTGACTTGGATGAAGAAATCTATATGAAGCAACATGTTGGCTTCATTGAAGAAGAAAATGAAGAGACGGTGTGTAGGCTCAAGAAGAGTTTATATGGTTTGCAACAAATTCCAAGACAGTGGTATAAGAAGTTTGATAACTTCATGCAGAGAAATGGCTATGGAAGATGCAATTCAGATCATTGCCGCTACTTCAATAGGTTCGAGTCCAGCTATATCTGTCACGACCATAATTTTCAAACCTAAAATGAATATTGGAGCCAGACTAAACTTGTGAAAAATCTTTCAAAAATATACTTTTATCAAAACACCATCAAAATAATCTCTTCATTGAACTTAAACCAACAATAAATATTCTCTATAATTCCCAAAAGTCAACATTAATCCAATTAACTTGATATAACAAATATTCCTCAACTTGAAATAAAACTCGACCTTGTTCGCGGGAAAAATAGTAGCTTTCTTCATTGATTCCATTGTACACTCTTATAATAGTTTATCGATTACAGAAATCCGGTCTTTTTATAAGATCCGGTTACAATGAAAATCAAAATAAAATAAAAGAAAGATTACAACTTTTTCTCTTGTTTGTCGAACAAATCACGAGCTCCTGTTGTGCGGTCGCTCGCTTGCGTGAGTTGTTTGCCTGCGCCGGGGTTTATCCGTGGACCACCGCTAGATCTAGATCCGGTCGGATCTACGTAGTATAACGGGTATTATTTCACCAAAGAAACAATAGCCGGAGGGATTGTTTCACCAAGGAAACAATCGCTCAAATCTCGGGATCAAAGACCAAGCTTTGATCCGGAGTATAACGACGTAGATCTGAGATCCGGTCCTCTCGAACACCTGCCTTATTTGGCGTTGACGATCGCCGAGCACCAGATCTGGATGAGCAAGTCTTTGAGTCCCCAAAGATTGAATCTTTTTTAAGATCTGAGTCTTTAGTTCTACAGGGCTTCGCCTCCTCCAAAATCCAACCCGTCAACAAATGAACCTGAAGGCCTATTTATAGGCACTCAGAACTGTGCCCGTGCACAGTTCTGGGCCGAGCCACCTTGGGGTGGCTCGGTTTCGGCCGAGTCCCCCCCGGGTGTTGCCATGGTGTCCGTCGTTCGGTTATTTTGTCCGTGATTCGTTTCGTTGTTGATCTGGACTTTGATTCGGTTGTGTGATTGACTTGGTCCGGAATCGATCTGTTGAATTGATTCCCGATTTGGCAGTAAATCCACTTCTGAGTTCGAGTCTAAAACTGATCTTGATTCGATCGCGATTCATCCGAGTCCGTTCTTGGTTGGATGACTCATTGACTCACCGAACCGTTGGATTGATTCCGCACGCGAATTCCGTTGCTCGTGTGTAATTCGTTAATCTCGTCGCCTCGTCACTCGATAGTTCGTTGATTTGTCGATTCCTCATGTCGAGCTGTACGAAGGGACCTATAGGCAATTTTATACGCCTACAGATACCCCCCTCCAAAGTATTTCAGTCTCGTTCTTTTATAGAAAAGTCTGGAATACTTTGGATGTGATTGTCCCAACCTTTAGTCGGTGTAACGGGACTTTAGAATGGCTTCTGTTCTGGATTCCTTCAATTCCTTCAGGCTATTCGGTGCTTTGTCGAACGTCTGTAAGGATTCCGGTGCTGCATTTATTGTCTGACCGTTGTCGAAATTTTGAACTTGAAGTCGATTCTTGATTTCTTGACTTTTTAGCTCGAGTTGGTTGCTTCAACATAGAACTGATCATCGATTGACGGTGTTGTCCGGCGTTTGAGCTTCTTTGCGACGCGTTGTCCGGCGTCCAGGCTTCATTGCGACGTATTGTTCGACGTCCGACACAGTTTATACTCGTACGTCTTCTGGAGTATACACAATTTAAGCTCTTAAGGAGTTGGAGCGTGGCGGATACTCGAATCATGAGACCAATCCACAGAATTGATGCGTCAATGACTCGTATTTATAGAATTTTTGGCAAATTCTCAGCCATCAACGGGTTTGATGAGCCTTTACCGACTACCGTTTGAGTCGGGCTAGCATGCGGATTGTTTAAGTTCGTTCCGCATGTGACGTTAATCTAAAAGAGTTAACCCTTTTAGTGCTACGATATCGAATACGTAGACTTCGTCTTTCTCCTGTGAAAAGACTAAACAGCAACGTGTATGAGACGTTGACTTAGGATTTTTGGTAAATCCTCAGCCTTCAATGGATTTGACATGCTCTTACCGATTAACATTTGAATCGGGCTTACATGCGGATTGTTTTAATCCGTTCCGCATGTGACGTTGTGCTAAAGGAATGAACTCCCTTAGACTTTGTACTACGACTTCGAATACGTAGACTTCTCCATTGTCATGGGAATAGGCTACCCAGCAACGTGTATTAGACGCTGACTTATCCCTACTTAGGCTTCGGGATAAAATACCCCATAGTCGAACTCTGGTGTCTTTTTCAATTGGAAAAAGACTAAACCGGCGACGCGTGTTAGGCATCGGCATATCCTTTCTTAGGATTCAGGATGAAATTCCCCATGCGTATAAGGCATGGATTTTGGTGTTATTAATAACAACATGCCACAATGTTGAATATGCGGACGGGTGTTCTTTTTAACGGTTAAGAACTAACCGGCGGCGCGTGTTAGGCGCAGACTTATCCTTTCTTAGGTTTCAGGATAAAGTACCCCAGAATTAAATTCTGGTGTCTTCTTCTACGGAGAAAGACTAAACCGGCAGCGCATGTTAGGCGCAGACTTATCCCTGCTTAGGATTTAGGATAAACTTCCTAGGATGAATCCAAGATTGATAAACTCTTGGAAAAGGTTGGTGTGGGAAAGGAAGAATTTTATATTCTATTCCCAATTTGAAAAGGAGACTCGAGGTGGGATTTCCACCCCCAGAATCTGGAAAGGTGAAACTAAGAGTGGGATCTCCACTTCGAGAATCGAAAAGAATCGGACAACCCTGACTGTCGGAAGGTTTGATTACCGAACTAAAGATGAATTTCTCGTTTATCGAGAATGAATTGTGTTTTTGGTCCTAACTGTAGGAAGGTTTGACCAAACGGGAATTTAAGATGACCCTAACTGTAGGAATGTTTGATCACTCGATTTGAAAGCGGACCTCTGTTCGCGGGAAAATTTGTGCCTTTCTTCATTGATATCATTGCCATC
>BQKN01000068.1:1797705-1823195 GCA_022839385.1 Asparagus kiusianus | reverse complement strand
TTCTGAGTTCGAGTCCGCAACCAATCTTGATTCGATCGTTATATCACCGAGTTCGCTCTTGTTTAGATGACTCGGTGATTCTCCGAAACGTTGGTTTGATTCCGCGTGCGAGTGGATGCATTCCACTGCTTGGGTGCGATTTGTTGGCTTCGTCGCCTCGTTAACCTGCTCCGTTGCATATGGTTTGGCTTCGGCGTTAGCGGGATAACGGTCGTGTTTGGATACGTCGCTCGATGGTCCGCTTGTTGAATTGGCATCGTCGAGCTGTATTGTGGGACCTATAGGTAATTTTATACGCCTACAACCTCTCGTTCATTGGAGGAATCGAGAGGGGATTTTGGTTGTGGTCCTAACTGTAGGAAGGTTTGACCAAGTGGGGGGTTTAAAACGATCCTAACTGTAAGAAGGTTTGATCGCTCGATTTGTGGGCCTCTCGTTCATTGAAGGAATCGAGAGGGGATTTTGGTTTTGGCCCTAACTGTAGGAAGGTTTGACCAAGTGAAAGTGAGAGTGAGAATACAAATCACTGTAGGAATGTTGATTCGTACAAATCACTCAAGGGGGGGTTCCTGATGTTAAGTGATAAAGACTTAACAAAAAGGGGGCTTTGACAATTTGATAGATCAAAATTCTAAGCATTATATCCGGACTCTAACAATGAAAGTGTTGAGTGCACGAACATAGCGGAAGTTTGAATGGATTAAACAGGAAAGAACTTTGGTGGTCTCACCGTCAATTAGTTTGATTGGTGGGGGATTCTGTGGTGGAGCTTATGGATCGTCAAACGCCAATGAGAGTTTTGTGAGGGAAAATTGATCCAATGAAGTGATCGGATTTCATCTCAGCAAAAGAGTGCTCGAAAATTAGGAGTTTAGTGTTTATCACTTTATCTATCATGACCGGGTTATCCCTAAGAATATTACATTCAACATTCTTCCGGGAACTTCCCGTTACATGAATTATCCACCCCCAGCTTTCTTTGCACAACTGGGTGTATCATTGTGTCAGCTGCACGATCGGGTTATCCTTCAGAATACCACGCATGGCACTCTCCAGGAACTTCCCGTGACAGAAAAGAAACAGTTTAGACTCATACACCTATTAGAGTATCAGGGAGCAGTTTAACCTCTTATACCGGTCGGAGGATTGAGAAACAGTTTATACTCGTGTACTCTTTGGAGTTTCGGGAAGCAGTTTATACTCTTATACCGGTTGGAGTTTTGCCGTTTTCAACTGGCTCACTCTAGCGTTATGACGCCGGCTTCAACCAAGGTCTGGATGCTATTTTTTAGCGTAAAGCACACCTTGGTTGGATGAAGGATCCTCCTGTGGTACGCGCAGTACTTCGGATCCGCAATATCGTCAGCTTCCTCCTGATTCGTGATCGGTGGGAGCTTGATCTTGTTATTGTCAAGGAGGGATTTGAAAATGGCTGGAACATCTTCGTCCTTGAAGGAGTACTCTTTTTGAGGCCTCTGATCTGAAGTCTTTTGCTGCCTCCGGGACTGCTGTTGCGACGTTTGATTAGCATCGACAGTCGTTGTGGGTGTCTTACCCTTACCACGGGAGGCGAAGTTCGAGTTCGGAGGATTTATCGTCGATCGACTCCTCTCGGCCTTCTTCCTTCGGAGGAAGCGTTCGGCTTGTTCCCCCCGGACCTTCAAGTCTTTCCAAGTATTGGACGGTGCTGTCCCCATTGCTTCCAACACGTCCAATGCGAGGTTGTTGTGGTAAGTTTGGAGAATGAACTCCTCGGTGATCGGGTCCCGGCAATTCAACGCTTTGTTCCGGAACCTCTTGACGAAGGTTTCGACCGGTTCCCCGTCCTTTTGTTTCTCATCGAGCAACGTTCCGTTGGATATCTCGGTGTCGTCGTCGAAGAAGTTAGCGAGGAATTTTGTCTCCATGTCGTCCCAGCTATTCACGCTTCCTGGCTTGAGGCGGCGATACCAATCGAAGGCGGCTCCACGAAGAGTGCCAACGAATGACCGCACCATCAGAGGCTCATTGCCGGAGATAACACCCAGGTGCGATTTGAAGTAAATCAAATGCTGAGTGGGGGAACCCTTCCCATCGAACGGCGTGAAGTTGATTAGACTAAACTTTGCCGGATAGGGGATTGATTCCCACTCTTTTGGGTATGGGCAAGGAATGCCCGTTTTCTTCACCTCTTGAGCAGAAATCAACACATTGATCTTATTCTCGAGGCTTTTGATCTTCAGGTTTTCGCCTGTACCTTCGTTGGCATCCTCATTACCACCCCCTGTATTGATGAGAGGGTTATTGGCGTCACGAGTTTTATTTGTACCTGTGTCCTCATCTTCCAGATTGTTCTGGTTATGACGACTTGATTCGCCTTGTTAGTCCCTCAATGCCTGGATTTGTTGCTCATGCATCTCTCTCATGGTCTGCATGGCCATCTGCATTTCAAACCGGAAGCTCTCTTGCTGTTTAGCCATGGCTTCTTCGAGCATCTTAGCCACTTGTTCTGCGCTTATCATCAGCGACTCGCGGGGTTCTCCCTCACTGGACACTGTATTATCCGATGCAACCGCAGAGCAGGTATCCGACTCTTCACCTTCTGAAGGTAGTCTTGTCCGAACCCTACCATAAGTTCCTCGTGCGATGGCTCCAGACTGTAGACGGGTTAGACGCCGGGATGCTTTCAGAATCGACTCGAGATCATCTTGTGCCGATGTCCCTTTGCTGGTCATATTAGCAGTGACCCTCGGGAATTCTCTGTTTTCAACCACCGCTCTTCTTCGTCGGAAACGTCTGGGCCTTAGCTTCGGGGTTTCAGTGCTGAGCCTCTCGAAAACTGAAACTCTACCGTCTTGATGCAGTTACATTCAGACAATACAGCCCGAATGAGTTTGGAACAGGGGCATTGAGTTTCGAGCCTGTGAGGACTTCTCTTTCTGGCTCTGCTCGTACCCCCAGCACGATAGTACAGCTCGTCCGTATGAAAGTCGGAGCAACTTATCGTGTGTTGGTACGATCTCTCAGGTATAACGTCATCGTCATCGAACGACAACGTTTCCTTCTGAGGGCGAATTGTTTTCTTTGGGCTGTTAAAAGTTACGCGCCTCGAAACCTGCCTTTGTGGGCGTGAGCTCTCAGCGGGCTCCTGGACTTCAATGCGCAAATTGTCGTGCGCAGCTGCTTTGAACTCCTTGTCATGCTGAGAATGACGGCGACCCCCAGCATGTTGAGCCGTTCGGGGCTTCTTCATCGGGCCCAAACGTTCTTAAACTGGAGCTTTGCATCGTCCATCAGGAAATGGGCCGAGGTGCTCCAAAACTGACTTCTTTCTCCGGGGTGATTCTGCGTGACCTCTCGGAGTAGCCATGGGAATTGTCGGCGACTTTGCTTGGTTCGCTGGAGGTTGAACCTGCTTCAGAGGTTGCAAAGGTTGCTCTTTGGCCTGAATCGCCACTTCGGATTTTGGCCTCCAGACTTTGCGGGTTGGTGGCGGCTTCTTTGTCACCTCCTTCTGCAGCCTTCTACGGGCTTTCTTCAATTTGAGCCCGTGCCTGCGCTGATAGTGCACGGCGCTTGCGAATGCGCTCCTCCAGCGTTGATCGGTTCCGTTTGACGCGGATCCATTCGTTCGTCGGTGGCTTGGAGAAGTTGTCATTCATCTTTTGTTAAAGCTGCTTGCCTCTTCTGTTCTTCAGATCCGTGTTGTAGCGGATCCCGTCCACAGATTCCATTGCCTTTGCGAATTGTTTCGCAAGGCGTTGACGTTGCCTTTGACGGGCTCTCTTCGAGAGGGTCACCACGCCCTCGGCAACGGAAGATTTGGCCAGAGCAGATCTGACCTGGTTGGAAGTTGGAGAAATCTCACCCGATGCGGCTTCGGCATTCAGTAGGGCGAGATCTTCGTTGGTAGCTTCAACTTCTTCGTACCAACGAACTTTTCTCCTGGAGGAGAACTTCTTGGACTTGCAGGACTTGCGAGGGGAGGTAGATCCGGACGAGGATGACAGATACTCCTCGAACTTTTGTTGGTCGAATTCATACTCGACCTCCTCTTCGACCGGGATCGGGATCCGTGGCTGCGACGCAACGATCTCGGCAGCGAGATCGGTGGCTCCCACTGTAGTCGCCAGATTGTTCGCGGGAAAAATAGTAGCTTTCTTCATTGATTCCATTGTACACTCTTGTAATAGTTTATCGATTACAGAAATCCGGTCTTTTTATAAGATCCGGTTACAATGAAAATCAAAATAAAATAAAAGTAAGATTACAACTTTTTCTCTTGTTTGTCGAACAAATCACGACCTCCTGTTGTGCGGTCGCTCGCTTGCGTGGGTTGTTTGCCTGCGCCGGGGTTTATCCGTGGACCACCGCTAGATCTAGATCCGGTCGGATCTACGTAGTATAACGGGTATTATTTCACTAAGGAAACAATAGCCGGAGGGATTATTTTACCAAGGAAACAATCGCTCAAATCTCGGGATCAAAGACCAAGCTTTGATCCGGAGTATAACGACGTAGATCTGAGATCCGGTCCGCTCGAACACCTGTCTTATTTGGCGTTGACGATCGCCGAGCACCAGATCTGGATGAGCAAGTCTTCGAGTCCCCAAAGATTGAATCTTTTTTAAGATCTGAGTCTTCAGTTCTGCAGGGCATCGCCTCCTCCAAAATCCAACCCGTCAACAAATGAACCTGAAGGCCTATTTATAAGCACTCAGAACTGTGCCCGTGCACAGTTCTGGGCCGAGCCACCTCAGGGTGGCTCGGCTTGGGCCGAGCCACCTTGGGGTGGCTCGGTTTCGGCCGAGTCCCCCCCGGTGTTGCCATGGTGTCCGTCGTTCGGTTGTTTTGTCCGTGATTCGTTTCGTTGTTGATCTGGACTTTGATTCGGTTGTGTGGTTGACTTGGTCCGGAATCGATCTGTTGAATTGATTCCCGATTTGGCAGTAAATCCACTTCTGAGTTCGAGTCCGAAACTGATCTTGATTCGATCGCGATTCATCCGAGTCCGTTCTTGGTTGGACGACTTATTGACTCACCGAACCGTTGGATTGATTCCGCACGCGAATTCTGTTGCTCGTGTGCAATTCGTTAATCTCGTCGCCTCGTCACTCGATAGTTCGTTGATTTGTCGATTCCTCGTGTCGAGCTGTGCGAAGGGACCTATAGGCAATTTTATACGCCTACAGACCTAAAGGAAAAATCTCATTATTACAAAACTCTCAATATCAACTAAGCATCAAAGACTTTATTTAACCTTCATCTGAAGATAATAACAATTCCAAATTTTATTCCTTCCTCCGTTCTAACAATTTGAAAAAAATAATCATCAATTCCACCTAATCCCAAGTCTCTGAAAAGAATAAAAATAACATAGTGAGTTTACAAATCAATAAGTGGATAAATTCATAGATTAAACACTGGTTTTACAAAAATTCAAATATTTTGACAAATGATAAGCAAATATAAGAATGATAGAGAATCATCAATGAACTCTAGTACTTAATATAAATATTTAAGGAAACTAGAAAAAAATCATAAAATGGAAATAAGCAGGTTACGTCTCAATGCGGTCAACACTTCATACTCCGGTTGACTCGGTAAACCTCACAATTATTAAGCCCGTGGTTCCGGGATGGTGAGACCCTAATTTGGGCTCTTAGCACTAAAACAAAATATCATAGAGGCACATTGAGCCCAGTTCTAATAACTTGTTTATATCCGTCATATACCGGTATATTGACCTGAGATGCATATGCTTTAAGAAAATTAAACAAAGTTCATAAAAATAAATACATTATATAAAAATGCCAAAGGCCAACCAATAGTAAAATCAATCAACCACATATGCATCTCAACCTACAACTATATATATAAAAAGACATAACAATTGACAAAGAAAATAAGCATAGGCTTATACCAAATATCTATGTGCGTCACCTAAGAATCAACATTTAACATGTGAGTAAATCACACAAAAGGATATAATCCATCAGAAATAAATTCTCATATAATTAATATATTTTTATTTGAAAAATACGCAGTGCACAATGCATGAATTCACCACATACAAAATACCACAAGAAATCCAAACTCCGCTCACGATTATACAACCTGCCTTTAGAAATTCATAGTGAAATAAATACAAACAAATATATAAATATTAGGACTATACAATCAAATACTCATCACAGTATCAAACATAAAAGTTACGACAAAATAGCCAGATTGGTATATTTTTTCGAGGCTTGGTGACATGTTGGTATATTTTCTTTTAATTTTGTCAGATTGGTATATATTTTTGACGCCGGCGTAATATAGGCCTTAAATTTGGCCGAAGTTACTGTTTCGACCAGGGCTGGTGTGATTTTTTGTAAAAAACCCCTCATTAAATACAATTTCCTGCTCCTAACCCCCCTCTCCCTCCTCCTCCTCATCCTCTTCAACCTCCCCCTCTCCCTTCTCCTCTTCCTCCTCTTCCTCCTCCTCCTCATCCTCTTCAACCTCCCCCTCTCCCTTCTCCTCCTCCTCTTCTTCCTCCTCCTCCTCATCCTCTTCAACCTCCCCCTCCTCCTTTTCCTCCCTTCGATGTCGACCAACGGCGCACGGATCTCCGACGACCTAATACCCGGCCTCCCCAACGATTTTTAATATAAGGAAACATTTTAGTTCTGTTGAGGGACCAATCTGCCTTAGTTTAACTCTATAAATCCTGTTTTATGAATTTGGTTGTACTATTCTCCAATTATTATGTTAGATCCTTTGCAACTTTTTCAGCTGTTGAAGTGAAATATTAGTGAACCCATGTCGGAGAGATACTGGTGCCATATGTGTGAACAAATAGTGAACCCTATCATGAAGGCCGAGATCAAATGTCCCTATTGTGATGATGGCTTTATCGAAGAAATGAGTAGCGTTGGAGCAGACACAGGAGTAGGGGAATCACAAATGAGGATGATGACGAGCTCTCTGATCGCTCCCTCTCTATGTTAGCCCCAATTTTGCTCGGTATGATGGGTGGTCGGCCTAGGCGTCGAAGATTGAGATTACTGAGGACAGATGATGGAGGCTGGGTATTAGGTCGTCGGAGATCCGTGCGCCGTCGGTCGACATCGGAGGGAGGAAGAGGAGAAGGGGGAGGTTGAAGAGGATGAGGAGGAGGAGGGAGAGGATGAGGAGGAGGAGGGAGAGGGTGAGGTTGAAGAGGATGAGGAGGAGGAGGGAGAGGGGGGGTTAGGAGCAGGGAATTGTATTTGATGAGGGGTTTTTTTACAAAAAATCACATCAGCCCTGGCTGGAACAGTAACTCCGGCCAAATTTAAGGCCTATATGACGCCGGAGTCGAAAATATATATCAATCTGACAAAACTAAAAGAAAATATACCAACATGTCACCAAGCCTCGAAAAAATATACCAATCTGGTCATTTTGTCTAAAAGTCACTAAGCCGAACAGCCATATCATTCCATTAACTAGAGATAACTAAATATAAACTAGAGATAACTAAATATAAAAGAGGCATATGCTATAGCTACTGCTAAGAGCTTAGGTTTTAAAAAATTAATTCCCTCAAACAAATTAGATCAAAGTGTATATTCTCAAATCCATGCATTTCTGACGATGGGATTGTACCTCGTTTTAATCCATCGCGGTCCACGCACCTCACCTCCCTCCAACGCCTAGATTTATTTTTATTTTTTCTTTGGTTTCTTTTGTTTTCCTACGGTGTCTCACAAGTCCAAGGCTAGGGTTTTACTCACTTTATTAAGATATCATTTCCTATAAACCCCCTAACATACTTTCAATTACAAAAAAAGAACCTCAAGCTACTTTATTAGATGTCTCGCTGCTACGTTCTCTTAGCATTTGCATAAATGTCCTTTGCAACTCAATATTTATAATATAGACTTATTATTAATAGAAAAATTAGGAATATTACATACTTTACCCCTTAAAGAAGTTTTGTCCTCAAAACTTGGACATATCTGAGTTCTCAAATAAATTAGAATATTTTTTCTTTATCTAATTTTCATGCTCCCAAGTAGCTTCTTCAGCTGAATGATTTTTTCTATAAAACCTTCACTAGCTGAACAATTCTTGACCTTTATACTTGCTTTTTTCGGTCCAAAATTCTAACTGAATACTCTGAATATGTCAAATATTTCTTGATCTAAAGAGGCTCATCATTCAATATGTAATTCGGATCAAGTATACACTTCCTCGGCATTGATACATGGAAAACATTATATATATATATATATATTTTTTTTTGCCAATTATGGAGGTAATACAACTTTGTATGCTACAGCTCTAACTTTCTTCAGAATCTCAAAAGGTCCAATATATCTCGGACTCAACTTGCCTTTTATACAAAGCCTTAGTAAAAGGATTGATCAAATTCTCAAAAAAAAATTGGAATGGAACCTCAAATATTCTTCAATCACGATAGCCATATATATGTGTATTACTATTCCAGCTCTAGGAAGTCCATCTACAAAATCCATGGTTCTTTATTCATTCTCCAAATAAAAATGAAAAGAGACTGGATCAAACAAACTTCTAATGCTCAGAATTCTCATTTTGTTAGATCAAAACTAAGACATAAACTCTGCAAATATAAATTTATGTTATCATAATGTTTCTTACAAGTCTCTATACATCTTTGAACTCACATGATAGTATATATATAGAAAAATGTGTCAGTCCACATACTTTTCTCTTCAAATTTAGATAAAAGAAAGAATTCATTATAATCTCAAAATCCATTACTAACAACATAGTCATACTGTCACAATCCTTTCGATCAAGATAATTTGAATTATAGAATAAGTAAACATCATTGCAGAGTCGTAAATTTAAATATCAAATCTAGCATTTCAAGTCCTCCAATATATCTTTCTATTTGGTGTTTGGGGAGAAAGTTGATGTCTTCATTGTTGTAGTCATTACAACTTCAGTCATTACAATGACAACAAAAAAGATAGTCTTTTTATAAGACTCTTACACAATAAAAACAAAGAAAATACAACTCTCGTCAAAACAAATGCAACGGACGTTTATCCTCCGCTGCTTGCGTGGGATCTTGGCCTATGACGGGGATATTGATATCCGTGGACTACCAAACGATCAGATCAAATCCGAAGCTTCGTTGATTTGTGAAGGAATCAAGAAACCGAAGCAATTGCCTTGGCAACAGCGAGATAATCACTCTTCTCGAGATCACCGCAACGGGGTAATCTCAAGGGAAGGAAACGGGAATTGTAGATCTAAAGAACTCTTCTTCTTCGTGTTAAAGAACTTGCTCCGATCTCCTTCTCTCTTTTGAAATTTATGCTCCTTTAGTCTTTAGTTTAGCAGAGCTTTGCCAACACTCGAGAATTCTAGATCTGAAAAAATAAAGGCCCTGAGGATGTATTTATAGGCTTAGGGACCCCTGTTTTCGGATAAGAACGATCGATTCGATCTTATCTTCAGTTGTAACCACTTAACCACGTTCTTGGATGATATCAGATCAATTAAAACAAATCCAGGTGGTTAACAATCAAAAAACAGCTTAAAATCACCAAATCAACATTTTTGGGCTGCAGACACCCGTGGGTATCTCGGCGTGGCCCGGAAGGTAGTTTCACGCACTCTGTCCGTTTCTATCATATTTTCGTTGTCCGAACTTGGAATTGCGTGATTCAAAGTACGTTGGAAAGCCGATGAGGAGATCTACGAGCTTCCATGATTGAATCACATGTGGAGTAAATAAGACCTGAGGGGCGCTTCATCTTTTTTAAGCGATGCGTAGCTCCCGATCAGTTCGTGTTTGGTTATTCTGAAGTTTTATTGCTTCACACGGTCTGTCGACTCACTTTATGCATTTGTCATCATTAAATAAGCTTTTGTGACTTGAATAACAATGTTTATCGTCTTCTCTCTATCTCGAGCCGTGTGTGGGGACCTATAAGTAATTTTTAACACCTACAGATACCCCTCCAAAGTATTTCAGTCTCGTTTCTTTTATAGATGAGCCTGAAATAATTTGGATATGATCGGTCCAACCTTTAGTCGGTGTAAAATGACTTGTAGTTAGCTTTGATTCTTGACTCCTTCGATTTTCAGTCTATTCGATATTTTGACGAATAGCTGAAGTTCTCCCGGCGCTATGTTTATTGTCTGGCCGTCGTCGAAGTCTTAAATCAAAAAAGGTGAGTTGATTTTGGCTCGTATCATCGAGTTAACTTAGAATTGACTATCTCTGTTACAAAATATATTGACTTGCTTTGACCTTAGGGTTTCGGATCGCCCGACGTTGACTTTTCATCGTAACGCGTTGACTGCCGTTGACCTAGGGTTACGCGTTGATCGGCATTGACCTTAGGTTTTTGGATCACCCGGTGTTGACTCGGTTTATACTCATTCGTTTACTGAAGTATACACAGTTTAAGCTTTTAAGGTATTAGAGCATGACGGTCCTAAATTTTAGGCTGCAGGACCAACTGTTAAAGCTGCTTCGTCTGCAGATATGAATCTTATCCCGAAGTTGTTGGACGGTCTAGTCACGAGACTAACTAATGGGGATGGTGCATCAATGACTCTTGCATATATAGGATTTTTAGCAAACCTTTAGCCATCAATGGGTTTGATGAGCCTTTACTGACTATCGTTTGAGTCGGGCTAGCGTGCGAATTGTTTAAGTCCGTTCTACACGTAACGTTGTGCTAAGAGAGTTAACTCTCTTAGTGCTACGATATTGAATACGTAGACTTTGTCTTTCTCACGTGAAATGACTAAATGGTGACGCGTGTTAGGCGTAGACTTTAGGATTTTTGGCAAACCCTCAGCCTTCAACGGGTTTGATATGTCTTTACCAATTCCCGTTTGTATCGGGCTAGCATATGAATTGTTTAAACCCGTTTTCACATGTAACATTGTGCTAAGAGAGTTAACTCTCTTAGTGCTATGATATTGAATACGTAGACTTCGTCTTTCTTACGGGAATAGACTACTCGGCAACGCGTGTTAGGCGCTGACTTATTCCTTCTTAGGATTCGGGATAAAAGTCCCCAGATTTGGATTCTGGTGTCTTCTTCAATCGGTGAAAGACTAAATCGGCAACGCGTGTTAGGCGCTGACTTATCCCTACTTAGGATTCGGGATAAAATCCCCTGTATGTATGAGGCATGGATTATGGTGTTATTAATAACAACCTGCCACAATATCGAATATGTGGGCTCTTATCCTTTTTATGGTTAAAGACTAACCGACAACGCGTGTTAGGCGCTGACTTATCCCTACTTAGGCTTTAAGATAAACTTCTCCAGACTTGGATTCTGGTTTCTTTTTCAATCGGTGAAAGACTAAACCGGCAACGCATATTAGGCGTTGACTTATCCTTTCTTAGGATTCAGGATAAAATTCCCCACGCGTGTGAAGCACGGATTTCGGAGTTGAAGGATGGTGTCTTCTCTTAGGGCAAAGATGAACCCAAAATATGAGAGGAAGAATTTTATATTATATCTCCTAAAATCGAAGAGGAATAATTTTATATTCTATCTCCAGTTGCAAAGGAGACTCGAAATAGGATCTCCACCTTGAGAATCTGAAGAGTGAAACTAAGAGTAAGATCTCTATTTCGAGAATCGAAAAGATTCGGATAATCCTAACTGTCGGAAGTTTTGATTACCGAACTAAAGGTAAATTTCTCGTTTATTGAGAGTGAATTGTAGTTTTGGCCCTAACTGTAGGAAGGTTTGATCAATTAGGAGTTTGAGGTGATCCTAACTGTAGGAAGGTTTGATCATTCGATTTGAAAGTGAACCTCTCGTTCATGGAAGGAATCGAGAGGATATTTTGGCTTTGGTTATGGTCCTAACTATAGGAAGGTTTGACCAAATGAACAGTAAGAGTAGGAGTATAAATTATAATAGGAGTGTTGATTCGTACAAATCACTCGAAGAGAGTCCCTGGTATTAAGTGACAAATACTTAACACGAAGAGGTTTAACAATTGTTAATGATCAGGAGACTAAAATTCCGAGTACTATGTACGGACTCTAAAAATGGGGGTGTCGAGTGCACCAACATAGCGGGAGTTTGTGTGAGAGTTTCTTATTCATCACCTTCTTATAGTGATTGGGTTATCCCTAAGAATATTATACTTAACATCTTCCGAAAACTTCCCATTACATCCACCCCCAGCTTTCTTTGTGAAACTGGGTCTAACATTGTACTCAGCTGAACGATCGAGTTATCCTTAAGAATATCACGTACGATATTCTTCTAGGAACTTCTTATGAAAGAAAGAAAACAGTTTAGACTCGTATACTTATTGGAGTATTGAGAAGCAGTTTATACTTATATACTCTTCGGAGTGTCGGAAGGAACAGTTTATACTCTTATACTTGTCGGAGTCTTCATTCGACTTAATTGAGCGTTATGATGCCGGCTTCAACCAATGTTTGGATGCTATTCTTAAGAGTGAAGCAAGCCTTAGTAGGATGAAGGATCCTCCTGTGGTACGCACAGTACTTCAGATCCGTAGTATTGTCAGCTTCCTCCTGATATGCGATAAGTGGTAACTTGATCTTGTTATTTTTAAGGAGGGACTCGAAAATGGCTGGAACGTCTTCATCCTTGAAGGAGTACTCCTTTTGGAGTCTCGGATCCAAAGTCTTTTGTTGTCTTAGGGGTTGTTGTTGCGATGTCTGATTAACATCAACAACTGTTGTAGGCACCTTCCCCTTACCATGGGAGACGAAGCTTGAGTTTGGAGGGTTAGCCGTCGGTTGGCTTCTCTCGGCTTTCTTCCTTCTAAGGAAGCGCTCGGCCTGCTCTCCGGGCACTTTTAACTATTTTCAGGTGCTGGACGATACTTCTCCCATAACTTCCAACACATCCAAAGAGAGATTGTTATGACAGGTTTGGAGGATGAAGTCCTCTGTGATCGGATCTCGGCAGTTCATCGCCTTATTCCGAAAGTGCTTGACGAAGTCATCGACCGTCTCATCATATTCTTGTTTCTTATCGAAGAGTGTCTGATTGACACCTCGACATCATCATCAAAAAAGTGAGTGAGGAACAGGTTCTCCAGATCGTCCCAGCTGTTGATGCTTTCAGGTTTGAGATGGCAGTACTAATCGAAGGCAGCTCCACGAAGGGTGGCGACGAATGACCGGACCATCAGGGATTCATTCCCAAAAATCACACCTAAGTGAGACTTGAAGTACATTAGATGCTGAGTGGGAGAACCCTTTCTGTCAAATGGCGTGAAGTTGATCAGGTTAAACTTTGCCGGATATGGTATCGAATCCCACTCTCTTGGGTAAGGACACGGAATACCGGTCTTCTTCACCTCTCGAGTAGACATCAGAGCATGAACTTTTCTCTCGAGGTCTTTTATCTTTTCATTCTCGCTCGTGTCCTTCCTTGGTTGATTTTGAGGAGGAATAATGGGGCCACCCCGAGTGTTATCATTATTAGCGGGACCACCCCCGATGTTGTTATTCTCAGTAAGGCCACTCCCAGCGTTTTGGTCAACGGGAGGGTTATCTGTATCGAGGTGTTCATCCACATCTGAATCGCTAGCTTCTTGACTAACATTGTTACGACGACTGGATTCACCTATCTGATTCGACAAGGCTCGGATCTGTTGATCATGCCCTTCCCTCATTCGCAGCATAGCTATTTCAATTTCGAACTTGAAGTTCTCTTTTTGCTTAGCCAAGGCATCCTCGATGATTTTGGCCATTTTCTCGGTATTGACCATAAATGCCTCGTGGGATTGTCCTATGCTGGATACTGTATTATCAAAAGCAATAGCAGAGTTCGCATTGATGCTTCATCTTTTGAGGATAATCTGATATTCATCCTCTGATAGTCCTTATGCCTAGTAGTTCCTATGCGTAACCGAGTTATACGTTAGGATATGTCCGAAAAATTTTGGGGATTGAAACTTCGCGTTGACTTCTCCTTATCGACCATATTGATAGTGACCTTTGGGAATTCATCATCTTGTGCAGGTGATCTTTTTCTATAGAAACGCCTTGGCTTGGACTTAGACATTATGGTAGACATCCTTTTAAATACTGAGACCCTCTGTGGAGCGGTCTTAGGGCAGTTACACACTGATAATACTATACTGATAAGTTTGATACACGGACAGTGAGAGTCCGCTTCCCAGGTACTTCTCTTTCGAGATTTATTCGTACCCCCAGCCCGATAGTACAACCCATCGACGTTGCAGTCAGAGTAACCTATCAGCTGTTGGTTTGATTCCTCAGATGGAACGTCATTGTCTGTTCGGCGCATCTTCTTCTGAATAGGTAGTGCTTTATTAGCTTTAGCAGGAGTCACACATTTGGAATCGCACCCGTGTGAGGATGAAATTTTAACGGGCTCCTGGTTTTGTGCATGCATCTCCACGCGGGTAGTTACGAGAATCAACTTGTTAGGATGTCACGTACGACCCCAGTCTGGATGGTTGCTCGGGGTTTCTTCAACGGTCCCAAGCGTTCCTTAAAAGGCGCTTTGCCTTGATCTTCGTGTAAAGGACCCAGGCAACCCTTCAATGGAATTCTAAATTTGGAGAGGTCGACGTCACCGTAGGGTTTCATCGAAGGTGTGGTGGCAGAAGGAGCGGGATCCAAAGCTAACGAAGGCTGGGGAGCAACATTACTTGCTTTTGCCTTAGGCGTTGATTTGGCCTTTGGCATCCAAATTTGTTTGGATCTCGGCGATCTCTTAACCATCTCTTCCTTTTGCATTTCTTGTGTTTTTCGTACAAGGATCTAGGCATGCGCAAGAAGTGCGCGATGCTTCTGAATGCGCTCCTCAAGAGTAGAACGGTTTCGTTTGACACGAACTCATTCGTTAGTAAGTGGTTGGGAGGAGGTTCACGCTATAGAGATGACTTAGCCACTTGGCGTTTTCTGAACTCCAAATCCGCTTGGTAATGGAGTCCATCCACCTGATCCAAAGCCTTGGCGAATTGGCGTGCGAGGGGTTGGCGTTGCCTTTGACGTGCTCTATTTGATAAAGTTGGCATGCCTTTAGCAGTCGACTCCTTCATCGGAGAAGAGTTCAGATCCAGAGATCTGGCTTCATTGGACGCTAGTGGATTGTTGCGACGTGCATCTGCAACAGCGGTAGCGGGGAGATCACCTTCTTGAGTCTTTAGATCTGAAGACTAGCGGATCTTCCGGGAGGAGGAGACCTTCAGACCTGGAGGGCGAGGAGGAGGAGACGTACTCCTTGAACTTCTGTTGGTCGAACTCGTATTTGACCTCTTTAGTCATGGGGATCTTAATCATCGGCTGCGGCACGACAGCCTCGGTGACGAGACTATTGGCTCCCACTGTGGTCGCCAGCTTGTTTAGGGAGAAAGTTGATATATTCATTACTGGGTTCATTACAACTTTAAACGTTACAATGAAAACAAAAAAGTTAGTCTTTTTATAAGACCCTTACACAATGAAAATAAAACAAAGTACAATTCTCGTCAAATAGCGTAACGGGTGTTTATCCACCCATTGCTTGCGTGGGATCTTAGCCTGTGATGGGGATGTTAATATCCGTAGACCACCAAACGATCAGATTAGATCCGGAGCTTCATTGATTCATGAAGGAATCAAGAAACCGAAGCAATTACCTTGGCAACAGCGAGATAATCACTCTTCTCGAGATCACCGTAACGGGGCAATCTCAAGGGAAGGAACCGGGAACTGTAGATCTAAAGAACTCTTCTTCTTCATGTTAAAGAACTCGCTCTGATCTCCTCCTCTCTTATGAAATTCATGCTCCTTCAATCTTCAGTTCAGCAGGGCTTCGTCAACGCTCGAGAATTCCAGATCTAAAAAAATGAAGGTCCTGGGACTGTATTTATAGGCTTAAGGACTCCTGTTTTCGAATAAAAACAATCGACTCGATCTTATCTTTAGTTGTAACCGCTTAACCACGTTCTTGGATGATATCAGATAAATTGAAACAAATCCAGGCAGTTAACGATCAAAAAAAAGATTAAAACCGCCAAATTAGTATTTTTAGGCTGCGGACACCCGTGGGTGTTTCGGCATGGCCGAGACACTTGTGAGTGTCTTCGTGTGGCCGAGACACCAAGGGCTGTCCCAGCGAGGCCCGGAACGTAGTTTCGCGGACTCTGTCCGTTTTTGTCGTATTTTCATTGTCCGAACTCAGAATTACGTGATTCAAAGTGCATTGGAAAGCTGACAAGGAGATCTACGAGCTTCCATGATTGAATTACATGTGGAGTTAATGGGACCTGAGGGGCGCTTCGTCTTTTGTAAGCAACGCACAGCTCCCGATCAGTTAGTGTTTGGTTATTCTGAAGTTCCGTTGCTTTACACGGTCTGTCGACTCACTTCATGTATTTGTCATCATCAAATGAGCTTCTATGACTCAAGTAGCGACATTCATCATCTTCTCTCTGTCTCGAGTAGCGTGCGGGGACCTATAGGTAATTTTTGATGCCTACATTTGGTGATTGAAATATAAATACTAGTATTTGACTTTACACTCAAGAAATCTACCTTTACATTCCTCTGACTAAGGTGTTAATCAAAACCGAAGTTATAAACTTTTATTAGTTTGGACCATTTTCTTCTCATATAATGTCTTTTTCATGGTAAATATAATTCACAAGATATTAATAATTAGTGCAAATACCGTTTATTCTGCGACTCATATGACTTAATCTTCCAAGTTCCATATATATATTCACATTTTATAAAGAATGATTCAAAGATAGTATATAAATTATTTTATACAAATAAAATCCATTGATCATGAAATAAGTGCATAAACAAATCAGTCCTTTCACAATAAACCTTTTTGCACTTCTCATTCAGGATAAATCGCCTATTCAATGTACGTTAAAAGCAATTGAGAGCTATTATCAAAGTTATAACTTCAAAAGTTTTTACAATGTGCTACATGATGACTGAGGGGGAAATAATATGGTACAACTTAATACATTTTCAGTATTTACACCATAAACCTAAGTAGGCTAGCATCAAAATTCTTATACTAAAATAATGTATTGGGTACAAAAGCAAGAAATACTCTCTAACAACCTCGCATTTCTTCAATTATGCGAATAATTTGTCATATATCAAACATTGCAAAAAAATTTGAGTGTCCTTCAACTCATGGTGTTCTATCTTACACTCGTTAGAACACTAAAAATAAATCACACATTCAACATAGGTCTAGAGACATTGAAAGCAGTTAATATATTAACAAACTAAAAGAACCAATCTTTAATCAAAATTCAAAACGTAATAGCTTTATATAAAATTTTAGCTCTATCATAATGTGGCATAAATAATCCTCAGATATTGTTTTGCCTATGCCAACTCTTGAAAAATATTCTTACATCATCAAAGATGCCACTACTAATTGATCCAGTTATGAATAGACTATCTCATTCACCAAACAAAATTTATGAAGCCTACCAATGCATTGTCATCTGGTTGGTGTTATCAAGAAATAGTATCATAATTCATAATAACAATCATCAATATCATTAATCTATGAAATACTCAAGTTATGTACATAGGCAAATATTTAAGTAATAGCCATATTTTTTACCATGTATTATGCTACGCAAGCTATATGTAATTCCTTGAAAAATCAAAACTAATAGCATTCGTAGTCTTCCACATTTATAAAGTCTATACTTCTACGTTTCTAACTAGAATTCATACATAGAATTTTCTATAATCATTTAACCAACTGAGTCGGCATACTATATACTATATCATCTCAAAATAAACCATCAAATTTATTATCTATAAATCTCAAATGATAATCTCTCACATCAACTGCCATCACAACCTAACATCATCAAAAATAAATACATTTAGCATGAAAGTTTAATCATAATAATCATCAATAACTAATCCTTGACATATTCCTTATCATGATAGCATATAATATCATATAATATTTTCATGAGTCACATATGTCAAATATGCCTCCAACTAAGTTAAACTAATTCCTTTATCTCTAAGAAAACTAAAAAAAAGAATTACGTAATCCATGAATCTAAAATCATATGTCTATATAACTAAATTTGATCCAATAATATTCATATTGTCCTCGATCAGACTTCAAAATAAGACATCAACTTTCATTTCCATGCATCAAAATCCAATATATTTTTCTTTTATTACTTAACCATCTCAAAAATCAATTAGGGTCTACAGCCTAAGCTCTGATACCATTTTGTCACGACCCCAATTTTCAAACCTAAAATGAATATTGGAGTCAGATTAAACCTGTGAAAAATCTTTCAAAAATATACTTTTATCAAAAGACCATAAAAATAATATCTTCATTGAACTTATACCAACAATAAATATTCTCTATAATTCCTAAAAGTCAACATTAATTCAATTAACTTGATATAACAAATATTCCTCAACTTGAAATAAAACTCGACCTAAAGGAAAAACTCATTATTACAAAACTCTCAATATCAACTAAGCATCAAAGACTTTATTCAACTTTCACCTAGAAGATAATAACAATTCCTAATTTTATTCTTTGCTTCGTTCTAAGAATTTGAAAAAAATAATCAATTCTACTTAATCCCGAGTCTCTAAAAAGAATAAAAATAACATAGTGAGTTCACAACTCAATAATTGGATAAATTCATATATTAAACACTGGTTTTACAAAAATTCAAATACTTTGACAAATGATAAGAAAATATAAGAATGATAGAGAATCATCAATGAACTCTAGTACTTAATTTAAATATTTAAGGAAACTAGAAAAAAATCATGAAATGAAAATAAGCGGGCTACTTCTCAATGCGGTCAACACTTCATACTTCGGTTGACTCGGTAAACCCCATAATTATTAAGCCCGTGGTTCCGGGACGATGAGACCCCAATTTGGGCTCTTAGCGCTAAAACAAAATATCATAGAGGCATATTTAGCCCTGTTTTAATAACTTGTTTATATCCATCATATACCGGTATATTGAGCTGAGATGCATATGCTTTAAGAAAATTACACAAAGTTCATAAAAATAAATACATTATATAAAAATGCCAAAGGCCAACCAATAGTGAAATCAATCAACCACATATGCATCTCAACCTACAACTATATAAAAAGATATAATAATTGACAAAGAAAATAAGCATAGGCTTATACCAAATATCCATGTGCGTCACCTAAGAATCAACATTTAACATGTGAGTAAATCACACAAAAGGATATAATCCATCATAAATAAATTCTCATATAATTAATATATTTTTATTTGAAAAATACGCAGTGCACAATGCATGAATTCACCACATACAAAATACCACAAGAAATCCAAACTCCGCTCACGGTTATACCCCCTGCCTTTAGAAATTCCTAATGAAATAAATGCAAACAAGTATATAAATATTAGGACTATACAATCAAATACTCGTCACAGTATCAAACATAAAAGTTACTAAGCCGAACAACCATATCATTCCACTAACTAGAGATAATCTAATACTATTCTAAAAGTGGTTTGGTATGTTAAAAAATTTCTCCCGAAAATACCCTTTAAAACACATACATACATCCATAAAATCCATAAAACACATACATATAATCATAACCACATACATATATATGCATGCATTCTTAATAATGTCATAACTCTCCTATTAATTGTCCACTAATATTTAACTTCTATTTTTTGAAACCCCTCCACTAATCCAATATTAATGTCATCAAACCATTCATTATATATTTTTTAACATGTACTAAAGCTTGCAATGCATGTGCAATTTTATAAAAATCGTCATTCATTATAGATTTTTTAACATGCCAATCCAAAAAAATGATATGTCAACTATAAAAACATATAAATTTTAATAAGGAAAAATATTTTTAAAATTTTAATTTAATTTTATAAACACGAGAGGAGTTGAGGATTAGCCGTCAAAGATTTCAACTTATTATTAGGTGCTTTCATTACAACTATAATGAATTGTTTCATAAGTGGTGATTATAATTCATTACCTATAACCATTTAAATTCTCTAACGTCAACATTAAACAACCATCCATTAATCAATCCTATTAATCCACAAGAGTTATCATTAAATCACCATTATAACTCTATTAGTTAGATACTAATCCCCCAACCTTTAGGCTTCTGTTATCAGTAAAGACAAAGCCAACAACACTAACGTTAAAACCCCTAACCAAGACCTCTTAAAGGTCACCGACGCCCACATTAGAGATGCCATCAACCGATAAACCATCCTTTATGCCGCCACCGAGGAACGTCGTCTTCGATTATGTAGTCCGGGACCTCAAAGATGTCATCGACCATGTTTGAAATTATCAGCTAAATGACCAAGATAGAACCGTGTACGACCTCAAGAACTAACTCAATAGTGCCAACACATGTCAAGAAACCTATGCAAGCAAGTTTAGTAATAAAATGGGTGACCTAAGATGCACATTGAACCGGTCTATATCGTGTATTAGGTTGGATCGATGATGTTGGAATTTAAGCTTTCATCTATTGGGAGGGACGGTTGCAACATTAAGAGTAGGAGATTGATATCGAGATTCTTTATTGTAAAGAAAGTTGGAACAAATATATATACCATCTGGTATGCGTTGGATCTAACAATTCTCTGGTGCAAAGTGAGAAATCTGGTGATGGTGTTGTACTGTCGACGGTGGGTATTATTATATGAATTTGAAAGTTTTGATGTTATGAATTCAATAGGTACTTTTAATTTTATGCGTTCTTATGTAGTTTATTTGTGCCCACAATCCTCCTTTTTGTTTGATTGATTGATTACGTCCATGAAATATACGAATCAATTATGGAATTATTTGTCGCTTTGTAAGATCTATTATTGTTATAAAAAATTTCTTATCTAATCCATTTTTTATAAATGATGAAATACATCATATAAATATTACAGGTATTAATATAATTACTTATCATAATTAATGATTTAATATAATTCAATATTATAATTTAGTTTAATTCCTTACAATATCATAATATTATATAATTACATTATAATTATTTATCATATATTTAATTTATTACTCATACATATTGACGCGGCGGGGAAGTAGGAACCTCGGAATCCACAACGGACAATCATTATAATTTTTATCATATATTTAATTTATTACTCATACATATTGACGCAGCGGGGAAGTAGTAACCTCGGAATCCACAACGGACAATCTTCGAGTCCACGAAGAAGTTTGAATGCACGAATAAAATATTAGTATGATACTGAAGATATTTATTAAAATGATAATTTTTTTAAGAATAATATTACACTAGAGAAAAACATAAATACATTATATTATTAGTACGTTCATTAAATATCTATATATTATTCTTTTAGTTATTTTGATATAACCATATACCACATGCAACGCACATATACTATACTAGTTAAATATGAAAGAGGCATATGCTATAGCTACTGCTAAGAGCTTAGGTTTTAAAAAATTAATTCCCTCAAACAAATTAGATCAAAGCGTATATTCTCAAATCCATGCATTTCTAATGATGGGATTGTACCTCGTTTTAATCCATCTTGGTCCACGCACCTCGCCTCCCTCCAACGCCGAGATTTATTTATTTTTTCTTTGGTTTTTTTTGTTTTTCTACACCGTCTCACAAGTAGGGGTGGAAATGAACCAAATAATTAATAAATGGTTCGATCATTGTTCGAATAACTATTCGATCATATTCGATTCGATAGTTCATTTATCACTAAACAAATATTTTTTAGTATTCGAGTTTATTAACGAATAGAATTTAACCAGATGTATATTCGATGCGTTTATCTATTAAATATTTGTTTAAAATTTGATCACAGCTTATTATTTGTATTATTACACATATGATGTCATATTTTTCACCCACTTATCATTTCTACTTAAGCTTTATATATAGATTTTATGACTTAAATAATCTTAAATCTGTTTTCTAATTAAAATTTTGATTTAAATATATATACATCATATATTATAAAGAAGTAATTTGTATTTATAAATTTTAATACTATTTGAAAATTAAACTCTTTAGCGAAATAAATATACTTTGATATTCGATAAGTATTCATGAATATTCATGAATATTTATCAAATACCAAGTATTCGAGTTCGAATTCGAAAAACTAGATATATGAATAATAGAGTCTGCATTCGAATTTGATAATTTTAAACAAATACAAATATGAACACCTTAGTATTCGATTCGATTCGATCATTTACCACCCCTACGCACAAGTCCAAGGATAGGGTTTTACTCAATTTATTAAGATATCATTTCCTATAAACCCCCTAACAAACTTCCAATTACAAAAAAAAACCTCAAGCTACTTTACTAGATGTCTCGCTGCTACGTTCTCTTAGCATTTGCATAAATGTCCTTTGCAACTTAATATTTATAATATAGACTTATTATCAATAGAAAAATTAGGAATATTACAATATCGTGTCACTATTGTATATTGATAACATGTTAGTTACAGGACCGTGTTTAGAGGAGATAAACAAATTGAAGAAGCAATTGGCAAAGGACTCTGCTATGAAGGATCTGGGTGCAGCGAAATAGATTCTTGGGATGCGAATCAGTCGGGATGTGACTGAAGGGACATTAAGGTTGAGTCTGGCTGAATACATTGAGAAGGTACTTCAGAGATTCAATATGAAGAGTGCTAAGCCCGTTGGCACGCCCCTTGAAAGTCAATTCAGGTTATCTGAGGAGCAATCGCCCAAGACGGATGCAGAGAATGAGCACATGAGAAGAGTGTCATACTCATCAGCCATTGGTAGTCTTATGTACGCAATGGTTTGTACGAGACCGGATATCATCCACGTAGTGGGAGTTGTGAGCAGGTTTACAAGCAACCAGAGAAGCAACATTGGGAGGCTGTAAAGTGGATATTGCGCTACTTAAGATGAACTACGGATATGCCACTGTGTTTTGGGAGAAAAGAGTTAGTACTACAGGGATACGTAAATATAGATTTCACCGGTGATCATGATACGAGACGAAGTACCACGAGGTATGTTTATACCTTAGGGTTGACAGCAGTGAGCTGGGTCTCATGTTTTCAGAAGATAGTAACATTGTCCATGACTGAGTCAGAGTATGTCGAAGTAACTGAAGTCAACAAGGAGATGATTTGATTAACCGGGTGTCTGGAAGAGTTAGGTCTGAAGCGGGGGAATGGAATTCTTCATTGTGATAGGCAGAGTGCTATACACATTGCCAAGAATCCAGTATATCATGCCAGAACGAAGCACATCAACGTACGTTACTATTTCATACGCTCGCTGATAGAGAATGAGAAGTTACTATTAGAGAAGATTTTGGGGAGCCAAAATCCTGCAGATATGTTGACAAAGGCAGTGACCATTCAGAAACTGAAGTTGTGCGTAACTTCAGTTGGTCTTCATGCGTAGGAGATGAGAGTGGAGCCACACTATGAATAATATATTAAATGGAAGAAAGAGATTCTCCGAGTAGAAGAAGGTGCTTGCTAAGTTGAAGAGAGCTTGTTGACGAAGGTTTGGTCTCCAAGTGGGAGATTGTTGGTTTCGGGTATAAACCCAAACCTTAGAACAAGCATGCAAAGCAAAGATTTCTCTAAGTTAAGAAATCAGGCAAACTTGATAGTTCAGACGAACTTGAAAGTTCAGGCAAAGCTGGAAGCTGAGTTCAGGCGAACCTAAGTTTAGGCAAGCTTTGGAAGTTCAAGAAAACTTGGAAGATCAGGCGAGCTTTGGAGGTTCAGGCGAACTCCAAGTACAGGCGAGCTCCAAGTACAGGCGAGCTCCAAGTGCAGGCGAAGCAGTGCAGGCAAGCTTGACTATGTCCATGCAAACATAAGTCATACAGGCGAGCTTCGCAGTCAGGCAAACTCGCAGAAAACAGATTCCTAATCTGTTTTGACGTAGGGTTTCCCTATAAATAGGAAACCATGGCCGCCACTTAAAACGTGACTTTGGTAGAGCGATCCCTGTAGCGATTTTTTAGCGGTGATTTTTGCAGCGCCTTGACAGCGATTTTTTAGAGAAAAATCTCGTGCCTTGAGAAATAAAAAGAGAGTTCTTTTTGAGTGATCCCAAGGAGTTTGAGATCATCTCTTACAAGCGTTGTAATCTTCTTTAATATTCAAAATAATTTTTTTGTGTGGCTCCCGAGGACTTAGGCAAGTTGTCAAACCTCGTTAAAATTTTAGTGTTCTCTCTTCTATTTTTTCCTTGCAAAGTTTTCTTTTATTTGCTGTGATTTTTTCTTTCCTTCTTTCAACACAAGATTCGGAGGGCACATTCTACGAGAGGGTTCATTTGACAGGTTGTTGATAGGACGAATCCCCAACATATGGTTTTTAACTTTTTTGTCATAGTGGCTGCCTTGAAATTTGTGAGAAGAGAGACATGTTTTCATTCAGACTTTGAGAAAAGGAAACATTAGATGAATCCCTCGCTTTCTCTAATATTATAATTAAAATGGTAAAAATAGCTGGCAATTGAGTGGGCACTTTAAATATGGGATCAAGTATAGTGGGTAGGCCCTGCGTAGTGTGTAAGAGACAACATGTAATCAGGAAATGTAATTGATTGACTTCAGAATATTCGATCACTTTAGTGGACACTGTTTTAAGTGTTTCGAACCTAACCCAAACCAAAGTGTTTTCAAAATTGAACTAAACTGTTGAAAATTGAACGGTTTGGTCAATTTGTTCGGTTTAAACCAAAGTTTGCTCACTCTACTTCTCGACTTAAAAGGTAAGACAATTTTTTGAAAGAGATTGTTTTTTAAAATTTATTTATCAAAATTGTCTTAGTTTTTATTGACTATAAAAGACAAATATTTTGGTCCGCCTCAGCACCTCCGACCAAAAACTTGGTCAATTTAAAAAATCCTGAATATTCAGTAATTAGATACCATATTAGGAAATAAATTATAAGTTAGATTTTTTGCTTTTAGTTTTGATTTTATCATCATTTGGGCTTCTTAATTTAGGGGGGGGGGCGATTAGTGGTTGGGACAAGTTGGGGCTAAATGAGATAATTATTCTAATGAAACAATTTTATCCCTTTAGGGGGTGTTAGTCAATTGGGATATTTTCACGTGACTTGGGATAATTGTTAAAGTGGAATAATTTTTTGCTAGTGGAGTATTATAATGTGATAATTAGGAATAATTTTGCAAAGCAGGATATTTTGATAAAATAACACGGGATAATTTGTTACACTCACAAAATATGCATTTTATGTCTTTTGATGATCGATGTAAGTACTATTTATGTATTTTAAACATACTATTATTGATTGATAATTGTTTATTAGACTAAAAATTACTATTAAATAACTTTTGGTTAGACTATAAGATATTGTCAAATATTATTATAATATAGGTTGTAGCTTTTTGTTTTTTAATTATTATTATAGTACAAGTCTAAAAAAGGTTTTCTAGATTTTTCTTTACTTTTATTTTAATCATATTATT
>BQKN01000068.1:1704491-1792705 GCA_022839385.1 Asparagus kiusianus | reverse complement strand
TATATTGAAGTTCTAGTTGACTAAACCCGCCTTAGGATATTTTGAGTGGGGCAAGTGGGACAATTGGGATAATGAGACAATTTGAAGCTTTGATTTGAAAATTCATGTGGGATAATTGATGATGTACCACCTTATAAAAATATAATATTTATCAATTAAATCTAAATTAATTTATTCAATTGGTTTATTATTTATTTAGTATGTTATTAAAATATAATACATTATTTTACTTTATACTAAAATATAATATGTTATATTAATTACTAATTAACTCTAAATATGTTTAATGTTATTAATTAATATATTATAATATATAATAATAATATTTTAATAATAAAATATTTAATTTAATATAATATATCTATTAAAAAATTATTTTATTTAATATAATCTTATATAAAATATTATATTATTATTAAAATATAATATAATATTTTATGATAATTACTATAATTTAAATGGGATAATTGATGACATGGCTCCTTATTAAAGTATAATATTTATAATAACCATATTATTCCATTAATATATTCAATATTATTAATTATAAAATATTATTAATTAATACATTATATTATATTAATTTTATATAAAAATTATATACTATATCATACTTTAATATATAGGAGATTATTACTACTTTTATTGTAGTAATAAAATATTATTTAATATTACAACTACCACAATATTGACAACATATTTAAGACTATTAATTAATATAGTAAAGTATAATAGAAAATAATAAATAATTATATATTTAAAATATTTTATATAATAGAATATATTATCATATTAAATTTTATTATAATATAAATAATATATTATTATATTAAATATATAAACACAAAATTATAATACAATATTTTATATCATAAAAATTCTACGCTCTAACTAATAACATATATATTAAATAATATATAGTAATATTATAATAATATAATACAAATATTATAATATATGATATATTATTAACTAATATGTAATAATTATATATGATAATGTTATATTTTATAATATTATATAATATTTTATTATCTTATGTATAGTAGAATTTTATAATATAATATAATTAATATATATTATAATACAATTAATATATATTATAATACAATTAACATATATAAGATGTTTACTAAATTAATGCTTCAAATTTATCCCATTTTCTCCATGGTCGTCCCGAAGTTAAGAATAAAGTGAATTTTGAAGGTTAGGACAAAAAGTTTGTGTAGAAGCGGGATAATTTTGAGAAAAGTTGAGATAAATGTTCCAATCTCATTGTCTCAATGAATAACATCTTAACGTGAAATCTCAATCTCATTGTTCCAATGAATAACACTATAAAGTAAAGTCCAAAAAATTATCTCACTTAGCCTAAAATTATACCAACCAATAACCTCCCGTAAGATTTAATAGTGGGTTCCACTTAACTTTCCTTGTAAATGTGTGTGGTAGGAACCGAAGAATCAATATGTAGCTAGCCAAATTCGATTAATTTTTTAGTTATATCACTAATTAGCCGTGATTCCCAACCCCGGTTAGTTTTAAAAAATGCTAATAAAAATTTCAAAACCGAGCAACCTTTACTTGTTGTTGCTAATTTGGAGGAAAACGGGTCAGCTTTGATAAATAAATTCTAATCATGTTGGTTTTGGTAAATAAATTTCAAAATTAGGTGGTTTTAAAAAATTCTACCAAAAGGAATAAATAAAAAATGGTAAAAATGTTAATGGTTGGAAAAAAACATGAAATAAACTCAAAGAAGCTTTGGTAAAATTTTCCCATTAACAAACGTGAAGACAAGGTTTATTTTTCTTAATTGTAAGATCAAATATGTCTACGACGAATAACAAGGATTAAAAAAAAAGAAGAAAGTAGCAAATACAAATGGAGGGCAACAACAATTCCTTGGTTCAGCTTTGGTGTATTATAACCTTCATCACAAATTTTGATTTTTGGTGCGATGAAATGAACTTTAATAGCAGGAACATCCTTTACTTTTTTTTTCTTTTTTTAAAATGGTTTATTTATATTAGCTGACCTTCACATATTTCATATTTGATAAAGTCTCTTAAAGCATTGAAATTGCTATGAGATACCCAAAATTATTTAAGACATCTTGAACTTAGTAACTCAGTTACAAAATCCAGTCAATCTTTAACCATGAGTGAATTAGCACTTAACTATAGATGAATAATTACACTAAATAACTCCTGATCCTAAAGGTCTGTTTTCCCTTTAGTTTCTGCTTCATCTTCTAATAATAAGGAGATTTTGCTCACTTAGTCCTCCCTAAAAGCGACACCAAAAATTTGTATCTCGTCCAATTAGGAGGATTCCATAGTAAAAGGTTAAAGCTGAATGAATATCTCCTCATTTCAGACGGGCTAGCTGAGTGACTATTTTCAAACAACTTATACGGGTTGCGAGCTAATATCAATTTCAATGATTGGGTGTGTGTAATAGCAATTCCAATGAATTGGGGACTAATATCTAGGCTCCGTTTGGATATCATGGTGTTTTACTTATTTTCATGGTGTTTTTGCCGAAAACAAAACACCATGCGTTTGAAAACCATAATGTTTTTTGAGCTAAATCATCTTCAAACAAAAAACACAACACTTATTTCAAAACACCTTTTAGGTGTTTTAAGCTTGTGTTTTGGTTTTGAGTTTGAGAAGTTGTTACTATAATATATAACATAATATATTAAATGTAATTAATATAGAGTTATTATCAACATGCTTATTATATTATACTATACTATACCATATTATAGTTAATTTAATATATTAGTAATATTTATTAAATAATATAAAAATATAATAAATAAAATATCTTATATAATAATATAATAACATATTAAATAACAATATTTAATATATGAATAATATATTATATAATAAATAAATAATAATAAATATAAAATAATAATAAAATAATAATAAAAAGTTATTGATAATAAATAATAATATAATAATGATATAATAATATACTATACAATAATATAATTACTATAATATTATTAACTTTTTAATAAATAAACTGTAATAAATTATAATGATCAATATTATATAATAGTAACATATTTAATAATAACATAACAATATAATAATATTATTATAATAACATATTGTATAGTAAATGTAATAGAATATATAAAATATTAATATATTATGTAATAAATAATATAGTTTATTATAAAGTAAAATAATTTTTTATAATAAAATAATTTATTGCTATCAAATGTTAAGGTAAAAATAATATATTCATAATATAGTAATATTTATTTATATCATAACTACTAATATATTATTAAAATACTATTAATAAACTCTAACATAGTAAAAACTATAATATATTATATAATATTAAGATATTTATAATATATTAATTTATTAATAGCATAATAGTAATAACATAATATTAACATTATTAATAATATTATACTATATGAATAATAGTATAATATTATATTATATTAATAATAGTATATCTTATATTAATAATAAAATAACATTATTATAAAAATATTAATATAATATACAACAATAACAAATTGATATAAAAAAATAATAGATATATAATTATTTAAGAATAATATGTAATAATTATAATATAATATAACTCATTAACGTACAATATAATATTATTATTACATTATACGATTATATGGCATTACATTTAATACTTATATACTATAATAATGTAAACTAAATGTTATAATATTTTATTTACAATATATTTTATTATAATTAATATATAATATATTAATAATATGGTTAATACTAATATTATAATGGGTCAAACTAGTGTTAACCAAAAATACTTAACATGGTGTTTTGAGAATATTTTAGAGAAAAACACAACACCATGGTATCCAAACGAAACCTAAATTATTTGTTGGGTGAGGGGGTGTTTGGTTTATGGATAATATTGATGCATGTAATGGATATGGAAAAACCCATAATGAAATTGTGTTAGTTCCAAATAGATATTAAAGCGGATTTATACGAGAGGATAAAATTCAATTAAAATTTATTTAGTTGTATATAAATTTTATGGAAAAATTGCTTCAAGGCCCCAAATCCCAACTTTGGATGTGCCCCAGTCCCCCCAACTTCCAGCCCCCTTTTTGAAAAAATTATTAAAAGCCCATCTCTCCAAGTTTCCATGCAAACTCCATACACAATCCTCATTTTACCCTCCTCTACACCCCCTCCTCCTCCTCTGTTCCCCCTTTGCCCCCACCCCGCCTCCCTCCCCTTCCCCTACACCTCCTTCCTCTCCCCCGCCTCCCTCCCCTCCCCTACACCCCCTCCTCCCCCCCGCCTCCCTCCCCCTACAGCTCCCTCCTCCTCCTCCCCGTCTCCCTCCCCCGCTGCACCTCCCCCGCCTCCCTCCCCTACTGCACCTCCCCCTACACCTCCCTCCTCCTCCTCCAGTCCCCCTCTGCCCTCTCCCCCGCTCTGTCGCTGGCACCGTCCCGAGCAACTTCGCGTGGGCACATTAATGTTAACTCTTTTCTGTAAAATGTCGGTTCTTTTTTCTGTAACATGTTAACTCTTACAGCTAACATGTTAGCTGTAAGAGATAACATGTTAGCTGTAAGAGTTAACATGTTATCTGTAAGAGTTAACATGTTACAGATAAGAGTTAACATGTTACAGAAAAGAGTTAACATCCACTGACATGAGAAAGAGAAGGGTAAATTCGGGATTTAAATAAGCTGATATGTCTAATCATGAGCTGGCATGTATAATCAACTGCTGGCATGAGCTGGAATCATGATAGATGAGTGATGGAGGGGCTTGGACACATTTTTTTCAAAAAGAGGGACTAAAGAACATTAAAAAAAAGGAGGGGCTGGGGCACATTGAAAATATAAATTTGGGGTCTTGCAGCAATTTTTCCAAATTTTATTGAGGATATGTGATTAATTTCGTAGTTGAAATCAGTATATATTTTAGAAAATTATATTTAATGTATTTATTCTAATAAGTGGCAACCCCAGCTTATTAATCTACCTGAGAGAGAGACGGAGAGAGAGAGAGAGAGAGGCGGAGGGAGAGATGGCGGCGGTGAAACCCACAGTTGGGATCACTGCCGCAGCTCTTTCCATCACGATGATCTTCCTCCTCCTCTCCAACGATCGCTTCTCTGCCCTCAAATTCCTCAAGAAAAAGAAGAAGAAATCTCTTCAAAACCCCAGAGGTTACAATCCCAACAAAGGCCTTATCGCAGCTATTGGAAACACTCCCCTCATCAGAATCAACAGCCTCTCTGATGCCACGGGCTGCGAGGTAAGCCAATTTGATCCTTCAATTTTTGATGGGTTTTGATCAGAAAGTGGTGGAAGATGGAAATCTTGAGATACTCATTTGGATTTTGTTTCAGATTCTTGGTAAAGCTGAGTTCTTGAACCCAGGGGGCAGTGTTAAGGACCGGGTCGCCGTTAAGATCATCGAAGAGGTGATAAACCGTTAACCTGCTCCCTTTTCTTAGTTATTATGAAAGCTAAGATATGCAATTTGTTATGTTTCTGTTTAAGAATTTCCTTGTTGACAGTAGATCTATATGACTGAAGAAAGTAGAACTTTCTGTGTTGAAGGTTGATATTAAACTTTGGGTTAATGATAAGGAGAACAGAACTTGTGGTAAGGCTAGTAAATAGAAGTAGGATGTCATCTATTGATAAGATTATGTTTGCGAAAATTCTAGTTGGGAATATATGCGAATTGTGAAAGAAAGAACCACCTTTACTTAGAGAATATAGATCCTAATATTGGTCATTGAAATAAACTTGATGTGAACATATGGTAAGTTCTTACAATTAGGAAACAGAGGTAAGGTAGCCTGCGGTCACATCAATTCCACAGTGGATAGACCATGCAAAAGTAACCAGCTAGACCTTAATGAGTAGAATCCTATATTTTAAAACTAGGTAATTGAGCTGAGGAGATATGAGGCTGATAAAATATAATAAATCTCAATGGCTTGCTCTAGCCACGGTCCTTCAGCTTATCAAAATATTTATATCGATTAATTTCTAAGGTGTGCTTGCATAATCAAGAAACTCTACAAACTGCAAGCACCGCAAGGAAAAACGAAAAACTAAGAAGTGAAGGAAAGATAAGATGGAAGAAATTTTCAAACAAAATTGCCTACCTGAAAGAAGAAAGTAGGTTTGATATAGGTTACCACATGTCTCTTTGTTTCTACTTTCCAGCCACAGTTATTTTTTCTAATGTCTTGAGAAGAGATTCCCTGACTTGTTTTATGACCATAGTGGCTGATAAGTACACCAAACATCACCCTAAAGTATTCCAGATGAACTTGTGAATTAGCCTGATGACAACATACCACATGTGCCTGATGATAACATGCCGCCTATCAATCAGCCCCTAAATTATTTATGTTCTCCTTAGGGCTTTGATGCCGGTGAAGTGAGGGTCCTAACAGTGAAGATAGAGAGGGAGCGGTGGCGTATTATTATTTTTCATTCTTTACATTGTATATTTTTTCTCTGAATGTGGGCATAATATGTGGAGGGGGGTTTTGCATTCGCTGGTCAGAAAGAAAGTGTTATCTATATAGCATCATTTTGACTTAAATAACAGGCTTAGGGATTGAGTGAATAGTAAAGTTGATAGTATGATCCATTGCTTGAATGAGTAAGGGAAGCACGATTTCTGGTAATTATTCTGAGCGGTATCCAGGGCCACATTTGCGAGGGATTCTTCTAGATACTGTTACTTATTTAGAATGAATTGTCAAACTCTCTTACAAAGTGTGCGATGACAGATTTAGGGTGTGTTTCTATAAGCCTAACTCAATAACCTACATTTCTGCTAATGGTATCTACTAACAGCACAATGTAAACACCACAAAATAATCAGGTTAAGCAAAAAAGAATGACTGGCTATCTCATTAACTACTTGATAGAAGAAACCAGGACCTCTAAATTTATATGAGCTTATACCTTAAGTTTAGGTTACCTGAATTCTCATACCGAAGGTCACTAATCGCTATTTATCAATTGTAATAACTCGAGGAAAATATATAATTTATTGCTTTTCCATACTTTTTGTACTCTTGAATTCAAGAAGCTTTTGTGTTGTGGCTTCTACTGGTATTCTAATCAGCTTCAGGTATCGTTCTTCGAATATAATTTATGTAGGCTCTAGATTCTGGAGACCTATTCAAGGGTGGAGTGGTGACTGAGGGAAGTGCTGGAAGCACTGCCATCAGTCTTGCGACTGTGGCTCCTGCTTACGGATGTAAATGTCATGTTGTAATCCCTGATGATGCTGCCATTGAGAAAGTAAGAGTTAATTCTATTTCTTTAATGATTTATGCAGTTCTCTTCCATGTTTTTTTTCTCTGATATGACTCACATGCGATCAGATATTCCATTTTTCTAACTGGACTCCTATGCAATCAGTTCTTTAATATATTCCTCTGTACATATTTAGAATCAAAGTTTTCGTGTGATATATCCTTTCGTATTTCAGCCTCTAGCTTAGCTGTAATGTGGATGTATTTGCTATTTTGTTAAATATTAGATACCCATAATGTTTTATTGCTCCTTTAACCTTGATTTTTTTAAAAGTAACATCGATTTCCCAGAAAAGTATGACATGATCAAGAATCTCTTTAATGCATCTTGTAAATGAGTAGAGGATGCAGAGATCTTACAATTTCTTTTGTTATTTTAACAGCAAAGTCAGGTTTAATATAATAGTTTGCCATATACTACTGAATTTTCCCAAAAAATAATTGTAAATATATAAGATTAAGGATGGAGTAAGATGATTCAGGATCTTATAAAGTCAAGAAAACAAGTGGATGGTTAATTGTTGTGTGCAATGCAGTCTCAGTAGATGCTGAAATTCCTCAAGTTTTTCTGCAGTCCTTCCTCTCAAGAAATTGGTGAAAGGGGACCACTAAAAGTAAATCTTTAATTAATAGAAAACTTTGCATCTTTCACATGAATAGAAGTGGATCTTTAATTATCAAAGGATGAGCTCTGCACTTGTGGCCTAAACGTTGAGTTCTATTTCTCATGAACTCCCTATTGATATTTAGCTTGGTGTGTCTGCTCTAGAGAAATATGCAATAATGTGATATGATTGAACTATTACAACTTTGTAGGTGCTCAGCCAAATGGGTATTCCACTTAGTAACATTAAAGCATCTATTCAACAGTATCAACAACTTCCAAGTACATGATACTGATATATTTTTTTTGCGTGCTCTAATATGTTGACTCTGGATATTCTTTCAGTCTCAAATTCTTGAGGCCCTTGGAGCTACTGTAGAAAGAGTGAGACCAGTCTCCATTACACACAAGGACCACTTTGTTAATATTGCTCGGAAGAGAGCTTCAGAGGCCAATAGATTAGCAGCCAAGCAAAGAGAAGCTAGTAGTAAAATGGAATGTAATGGACCAGCACGTGCTAATGGTAACGGATTAGTGCGTGCTAATGGTGATGGATCAATATATGCTAGTGGTGATGCATCACAACAAGATGAGTGCCTTCTTCCCTCAACAAATTGCGAAGGGGGTTTCTTTGCTGATCAGTTTGAAAACCTAGCTAACTTTCGAGCTCATTATGAAGGCACTGGTCCTGAGATATGGGACCAGACTGAAGGGAATTTGCATGCCTTCATTGCTGCTGCAGGTACTGGCGGCACTCTTGCTGGAGTTTCGCGGTTCCTTAAGGTTTTCAGTTTTAATCCATTCTCTGTTCTATATTATTCAAATCCAATTTTAGTTGAATAGAGCAATGTATTGGGTCCTGCTGAGATCTTTTATTTGTTATCTTTTTCAGGAAAAGGATCCCAACATTAAATGTTTCCTTGTAGATCCCCCAGGATCCGGTCTGTTCAATAAGGTTGCAAGAGGAGTAATGTACACAAAAGAGGAAGCCGAGGGGAGAAGGCTGAAGAATCCTTTTGATACTATTACAGAAGGAATTGGAATAAATAGGCTAACAAAGAACTTTATGATGGCAGAGTTGGATGGAGCTTTCCGAGGCACGGATAAGGAGGCTGTTGAAATGTCCAGGTTGGCAATCTAAATCTATAATATTTTTAGGCACGTAGTTTGAATCCCTGAATGCAAATATGTGTATATGTTTTCACTTCATAAATTCTAACCTATGTTATCTTTGGCACAGCCTTGCTTTTTCACAATAGCTGTCAGTATAATTTTCCTATAAATATTCACTCAAAATCCCCATGATGTATGGGTGAAGTTGGAATATTACTAAGCTAAAGTCTGTATCAGCATTTAGACCTCTTTCAAGGTCAACTTGATTGTATGATTTGTCGTTGACCAGCATGTTCTTGCAATGAATTCAAAGATAACTCGGCAAAGCTCTTAAAATCAAAATTAAAGCATTTTGCTCTTAAAATCAAAATTAAAGCATTTTCTCATTTTCGTGTGGTTTTGCTAGATAATCTTTGGGGTAAAAATCCTCGCTTTTGAAGTTTCCATTGCATTGCCATGAGTTTTATGTAGCATAGGCATAATTTTGATTACTTGCATCTATAGTCTTACAGGAAAGTATTTTTCTTTCTCCCTATGGTGTAAAACATCTATAATCTATTATTTATTTATTTATTCATGCACGCTGGCAAATTCTGTTCTTCTAAATAGGAATAAGATGATTAATCACCAAGCAAAGTTATATGCTATCATTTAGTCCTCTGACATGTCATTTTCCACTAAACTTAACAATTTGTAGGTTTCTTCTAAAGAACGACGGGCTATTTGTTGGGAGCTCTTCTGCCATGAATTGTGTTGGTGCTGTAAGATTAGCACGATCTTTGGGTCCGGGGCATACGATAGTGACAATTCTTTGTGATAGTGGGATGAGGCACTTGAGCAAGTTCTATGATCCTCAGTATCTTGGTACTCATGATCTAACACCATCTGCAACTGGTTTGGAGTTTCTTGATCATCAATGAGTTTCTGTCGGTGATGGAGAATGGCCTCTGAATGTATTTTAGCTACTTCGCTTTTTTAATATTGAAAGATGTACCCGGCCAAAGATGGTGGATGTTGTGAAAAATTTTGTTACTGATGACGATGTCAATCTTATTGAGCAAAGATGAGAGTGCTGATAGTAGTGTTTAGCTTGGATTCAAACTGCAGGGCATGACCCTGTGTGATTTGTATCATTGACAGAAAATTCACAGAACCATGTAGTTTTCTTTTTTCCCCCGATAGAACAGAACCATGTACTATTAAGAGCAGTTTTGTATAGAGACGTTCTTTTTGACGCCTATGATAATTTTTCTATTTTGATTTTGATATGTTGTAAACAGTTTTTGTGTGTACTGAACTCATTTGACGTACAGGAATTTGTGTTTCTAGCGAGTGTGCGTAGTTTGAATGTTTTGGCTTGTGCTGGTAGTTGTGGACAAAATTGACGTATTTTTCAAATGTTTGGTTTAAAAAATTGTTCTGAGACTCTTAAATCTCTCGAAATAGGTATAGAATCATGAGCAAAGAAAAGGATTAGAGTATATACCATCATATGTATTATAACATAAATTACTAGTGATCAAATATTAAACAAATATTTCTTAAGGATTATCCAATGATTTATAAGAATGCTGAGAATAATATGATTCTTCTTAAGTGGTCTCCCAAATCAAATTTAAATGAATAAATAGAAAAATAACTATGAAATTATTTGATGAGTCATTGGTATCGAATGGATCCCACACGACTCTCTCTCTAACACTATACCAGCCCCTCACATTGGCAATGACTAAGAATTAGGGGAGCCAAAAAAATATCCGTATCTGTTATGGTTACTGAAATCTATGACTTATAGAATAGTAACAGATATGGTTAAATTGTGAAATATTCGGACTTGTATCCAAAATATCTGAATGTATGTTGATTATCCAGTTCCAATTATTATAGTCATTAGATTAATGGATTTGAGACTTATCTTGATGATCAAAAGATATAACCAACAAAACTGTCCTGTATCATAGGAACTAATATTTTTTTCGATATTATTTTGTTTTTTCTCATATCTATTTTGCATCCGCATGCATATTTGCATATATATCCACATGTATATCTATATCTAGTGTTAGTGGATATGTATACGAGTTTTCCTTACCGATACATATATGTATCTGTATTCATATCCATATCCATACCCATGATTGGTGAACGGATACGGATCATGGATATAGATATGGTAATTATCAGCTCTGAGCCGTATCTAACTCCATTAACTCCCATACTAGGAATACGATCTTTGTCAACATCAAATTGTGCCCAACCACCAATTGATTCTAAATAATGTCTATAACGGGTCCTTGGGCAAAGACTATAACTTAAGGAATAGGCATGTTAAGAAATAACTAGTCTACAAAACTATTTATTCGACGGGTTAAGAGATAGGCATGTTAAGAAATAACTGGTCTATTTATAAGGAAGATGGTCATAATCCTTTTTTATTCCCAAACATAAGAAATATTTTAAGGATTAAAAATAAAACTTACCTGACAGATTAACAAATTTAATTTTTCATATCACCAAATGAGCTAACTATGTTAACCTTAATCCCTCTTCCTTAAACGTTTGTCAAACAAGGCCCTAAGTCCTCAAGGTATTTTCTGCGTGAGGAGAGAATTTTTTTTTACTAGCAATTCAAGACGAATGGCACCACAGTTTTATTCCTTATGGTTCGAAAATAGTACGTAAATTGTTGGCATTATCCATTTATAATACTACGGTCAGCCCAATCTACAGATAAGAAATAACCAAGAAGTAGCCAGTAGGCCTTTGACAAATGACAACAAAAGCCCGCCAATTGCGAGAATTTAGCCCAGACGCCGAAGGAGAACAATTTTCTGTACTCGTGCGGTCATGCGTTGGCCATTGGTATCGAAATATATGACGGTAAGAGGGAGAGCCTGTTAGCTTTATTTGTTATTTTCTGGCATGAGATTAAGATTAAGAGTAACGTGAAATAGATGATGATTAAAATATGCAAGCCTACTCCTGCACAGTTTCTCAACCCAATCTTAAAATCTTGAAATAATTTCATATTAGTACATCAAATCATTGTAATTGCTTAAGCTTGCAGGGTGTTGCAGATAACGCTCCGAAATTTAGAACCGCGGCAGATAGCCTCTGAAGTATTTTAACTCTACAAATTGTAGGGATATTGGAGATAACCCAACGAACTACACTGATGTAGTTGTGCGCGTAATGTAGGGAATTAACATCGTTGTTAGTAAACGTAGAGCCCAGTCATTTAATTTTTATTAAGCCCAGCCCATCCAATTGAGCCTAGCCCATCCAATTCTAATTCAGCAGAGGACCCAAATCGCTCCCAAATCCTTGAATCCCTTGGATCAACGGTGATCGCCGCCATCTCGAGATAACTTCGATGAAAATGACGACCAAGACAGCTTCTGCTCCTTCGATCGGCGACGACGACGACTCCTCTCCAATTGATCAACGTCTATGGCGGCTCCACAATTGTATGATCAAAAGAATGCAGAAAAAGAGAATAAACTTGCGGCTGATAAAGATAAGAAACATAACACCGAGAAGACTAAAGGTGAAACAAAGGTAGAGGGACTTGGAATGCCTCTTAAGTTTCTTAAGAATACAAAGAAGAAGTTAGATGGCGAAGAAGCTTCTACCTCTTTGGATATAAAAACATCTGTATGTCAACGATGGGGAGAACCAGAATGCTCAGCCTTTGTCTACTGAATGTAAATGAGACACTGTAGCACCTGACAAAAACCAACATTTGCTAAAAAATTATTATCTGATCCAACATTTACAAGACTAAAAGAATTTGAAACAGGACTTCACCTGAAGGTATGTAGGGGGTAGAAGCAAGAATTGTTGACTTGTTATTTTTTAAATATAATGAAATATCTTACCTAAAAATATCATCGTGAATTTTTCAAACAAAGTCTTTTTTTGTGCTTATGTTGATCAACTGATTAAATCATCTGATGCAAATATACACATATATGTATACATCTTCCTGGATATTCCAGGCATCGACTCTCACTCGGTGCAGTATATGTGATTGGACTCTGTTATGGTAATCTACTATTTATCAACAAAAATGATTAGAATATTGTCTCCATGAGCCTAATGGAGTCACAATTCAAATCGACTCAGCTGAAAAGCCTAGCCAAAAGCCAAACGCTTTAGCCGACACGAAGCGCGGAAGCAGTCGGCCCTTCGCCTTTAAGGCGGCTACTCGGGAGTCCACCCAACTCCCAATCGAAACGACTCCCCCAGTGGCGACTCGACTGTCTACCGAGCTGTCTGACTGGACTGACGACTTTCTTATCTAGTCAACAAGTTACGAGAACGACCCGCCTTCCAATACAATCATGCTGGGGAAGATAAAGATCCGAGTCATCCAACTGAGCTATTTCAAAGATATACATCAATCGACCATAGTATTGATCAGTCACATCAAAAGTCTCAAACTCTGACGAAGTCTTAAATGTAAAGACGACTCATTCTATTCCCAAGTCACTTCTGGGACGTAATCAAGACACCCTCTGAGCTCAGACGACCTTTTCTCCAGTCGTCAGCTACCATCTGTGAAGCAATGAGTGGCTAGATCGGTCAGCCTATCTTCTCTTTATCCTTATCCGTCAAACCTGGGACGTTATCAAGGCGTCTTCTGTACTCAAGTGCCTCGTCGTATTCTCGGCCATACTCCATCTAATCAATCCTGGGGCCTTATCAAGATCATCTCGAAATAGTATCTCCTCCAGTCGCAGCTGACACATGAAAGGACTACTACTGACTCAGCCTCCAACTCATCCCCCACCATCGTCCTTAGACCCCTGCTGAAGCCACGTGTCTATCCTCAACAACCTATAAAGAGAAAGGGAAAAGAAGGGGACCCAAGGAGCGCTCTCTTTTTCGGGACTCAGGTTCTTTGAACTCAAACAACTAAGAAGTTATTTTTTTCTTCAAGTTGCTTAAAAATAAATTCTAAAAGGAGAATATACCCTGCATGGACCTTAATGGCCCAGTGATTCTCCCCAAAACCTCCCTCAAATTCATCCTCTAACTTGACCGTCGGAGGTACTACGAGGGAAAGACGCCCCGTACCCCGACGTTCCTTGTGCGTGCAGGCCATCAGTCCACTCCGTGCGCTCAGAGCTAGGCATAAAGTCTGAGGGGGAGTCAATCCCTTTATCCTTTATCATCCTCCCTCGGTAGACAACCTCCCCTTATTGGCTGTGTGATTCCAGACATCAACAGTTTGGTACCCACCGTGGGGCCCATTCTCTTCTCTGAGAAGAAATACCTAATTCTGAGTAGGGGCGTGATCCAGTTTATCCTTACACTACTAGAATTGCATCACTTAAGCTAAGCGAAGCCTGAAATCGCATCACTCAGGCTAAGGAGAAGTAGCCTATGACTATGAGGAGCTAGAAGGCGTAGCCCTTTGGGGCTCCAATGGCTTTCTGGGGAGTATTTGCCAAGTAGAACCCTGAAAGCCCTCCTGAAGAAGATGCAGCACTAAAGTGCTCGTCTGGCTTGAACATGAACCGTAGGCTTCCTACGGCCGCCACAGATAAGAACTCCATCTTCTGGATAGCCCAGAAGCCTGGAGTTGGATCACAAGAAGAGCCCTTCCTCCACCAAGGTTTATGATCAGATCCAGAATGGCACAAGCTCGACGCCACGCTAGCCCATTTGGGCCCAGGAGCAGCCATTAAATCTGTGACAAGCTACCCGGACCATTACCGTCTTCATAGAAGAAGTCCTTTCTCACCCAGCATGAGAAAGCGGGAAGAACCCAAGGGCTTGCCATCTGGTCTTCTCAGGAAGATTAATAGCTCTGGCCCCCAGTCGCTGCTCAAAACCGCTAGAGTCAAAGTAAAACCTGGTGGTCGAAGCATGTGACTTGCACTCTCCCTGTAAGAAGGCTCATCCATTTATAGATGGTCCGGCCGTTGCTATCCCTAGAAACCTCAAGAGGAAAAATATGATCGCATCAAATTCCGTGGAACAAAGTGTCGGCATGTGGGGTTCTCTCCAACAAGAAGCCCCCATCACAAAAGTTGCCTGGACCCCCTTCGTCGAGCAATATCTTCCAAAAAGCTCAAACAACGAAATATCGAGCCTAACAGAGCAACCGACGGTGGACAAGCAATATCTGTTGAAAATCACCATGTCCACTGTCGACCTGCAAGGATCTCAGCAAAGCCTCCAAGCAGGTCCTTGGCCGATGAGATGGAAAATATGCCAGCAACTCAACAACGCCTCAAAAGCCAAACAGCTCACCATCAAGAGAAGGAGCAAACCCCGGCTCCAGCCGTACCTTAGTTCGGCAAATAAGAGCAGCCAATGAAGCAATGGCTCGCTCTTGTCAAGCCAAGAACATTCACAAGCAAAAAGAAACAGTCAAAGAAGCTCAGCTTCGGTAACCTAGTCCCTAACAAAAAGTCATCCTCAAAAAGCATCTGAGTAAAAATCATGAATACGGCATCATCCGAAGTTGCGAGTGTGAATCTATTGTACTCTATTATGTATAAATTTCAAACAATCAATGAAAGAAAAAAAGGGGTCGATCTCAAAGTCCTTGGCTCCTGATCAGGAATAAGCCTAAGGCACGCCACTATTCTAAGTCGATCTTAAAGTCATTGGCTCCTGATCAGGAATAAGCCTAAGGCACGACGCCATTCTAAGTCGATCTCAAAGTCATTGGCTCTTGATCATGATTAAGGCCCAAGGCACAATGACTTCTCAGTTAGTACAAAGACCTTGGTGCCTCCTACGGGTAAACCCAAGGCATAATGACTCCTCAGTAGGAACAAAGCCCTTTGCTCTTCCAAGGTAGAATATATGGTTTGATTTCGTCTGTTCTCATCAACCATTATGGTCAAGACCTTGGTGCCTCCTACGGGTAAACCCAAGGCACAACAACTCCTCGTTCGGAACAAACCCATTGGCTCTTCCTAAAGATAAGCCCAAGGCACAACATATGGTTTAATTCCGTCTGCTCTCATCAACCATTATGGTCAAGACCTTGGTGCCTCATACGGGTAAACCAAAGGCACAACAACTTCTCAATTGGCACCAAGTCCTTGGTTCTTAGAGTTAAGACCAAGGCACAACGACTTCTCAGTCGGTACAAAGACCTTGGTGCCGCCTCAGGGAAGGCCCAAAACACAATGACTTCTCATACAGTACAAAGACCTTGGTGCCTCCTACGGGTAAACCCAAGGCACAACGACTCCTCAGTCGGAACAAAGCCCTTGGCTCTTCCTAAAGGTAAGCCTAAGGCACAATATAATGTTTGATTCCATCTGCTCTCATCAACCATTATGGTCAAGACCTTGATGCCTCCTACGGGTAAACCCAAGGCACAACGACTCCTCAGTCGGAACAAAGCTCTTGGCTCTTCCTAAAGGTAAGCCCAAGGCATAACATATGGTTTGATTCTGTCTGCTCTCATTAACCATTATGGTCAAGACCTTGGTGCCTCATACGGGTAAACCTAAGGCACAACGACTTCTCAGTCGGCACCAAGTCCTTGGTTCTTAGAGTTAAGACCAAGATACAATGACTTCTCAGTCAGTACAAAGACCTTGGTGCTGCCTCAAGGAAGGACCAAGGCATAACGACTTCTCAGTCGGTACAAAGACCTTGTTGCCGCCTCAGGGAAGGCCTAAGGTACAACGACTTTTCAGTCAGTACAAAGACCTTGGTGCCGTCTCAGGGAAGGCCCAAGGCATAACGACTTCTCAGTCGGTACAAAGACCTTAGTACCGCCTCAGGAGAGGCCCAAGGCACAACGACTTCTTAGTCGGTCATTCAGTTCAAACTCCTCAGTAAGAATAAATCTAAAGTATGGTGCCTCGGCCGGTCATTAAAGCCTGAGTTTTCTTACTTAGACAAGCTTAAGACAAAGCGCTGATTATAACCTCTATTCTTCTCGATTAAACAATGAAGCAAAGACGCTGATGCTTATGGTCTATAAAGCCCGACATGGTCCTTGAAGAAGAGGACCAGGCCGGATTATAATGATGACAGGGTCACAAGTCTCAGCAGACAGTTTGTAATTCTTAGAAACAAATGATAAGAAAAATTACTTTCTATTCAAAATATGTTTTTACAAAAGAGGCCCAACGGGGCTTACAAAAAGAAGAAAAGAAGAAAAAAAGCAAAATTGGGTCCGGCTATCAAACCTCCTGAGTGGCAGCCTCAATCCTCCTTATTAATCAGAGCTTCCACCACTTGGCGAGTCACCCCTCTTTTTCTTGAAAGGCCTCCTGGAAGAACTTGGCCTCTCCGAGTCAGTCCTTTTACATACCTCCATTGGGGGAGGAAGGACTGCTGTTCCGGAGTCAGCGGAAGACGAGGAAGACCCTTCCACCTCTGGGAATTCATCCCCATCCAGAGCTCTAGACTCCTGAAGGCCGAGATAGCGACAGAGCTTCTCTAGGTCTCCGGCTTCGGGAAGGGTAAGGGCCCTCGGCTCCAACATATTGTCCTACACTTCGGGCTAACCCGAGCAGGATAGAATGTTATCGGTGCCGAATACCCAGGCGAAGGACCTCCTCCAGTCCTCTTCCAATTCTGGAAAGTCATCATCCAGGTGGAATTTGCCCCGGCAGTAGAGAAAATAGTGTGGGTCGCTCTCCGCGGACCCCACACTAACTACGTGCCTGAGCAAATTAATGTTGGGCACCACGCCCACCTCAGAACAGGCATCTATAAACATCATCAAAGCATAAATGGCATGCGGGTGGAATTGGCAGGGGGAAACCCCCAGCACCGCGAAAACCTCCCTGACGAAGGGATGCAGCGGTAGGTGCAAGCCGCATTCCAGGTGCGCCCGGTAGAGAGGCACTCATCTTCGTCGTGCATATGCACCGAAGTGAGGCTGTCCGGTGCCCCTATGGTCATGGCGCGGGAGATGTCGTACTAACTATGCAAGCGAGGCACATCATCCAATGACATTCTCGATCGAGAACAATACAGAACCCTGAGCCTCCTCTCATGGTCATTTTGAGGAAAAGCCATATGTAAAATGCTTAAAGGAATATGGATCCAACAAGAAGAATATTCCTGATGAAGAATGTGCTCCTAAAGTCGTGTCAGGGATTATTTATAAGCCTCTGAAGAAGCACGCAGAACTCAAGAGGCATGTTCTCGAAGCGAACAAGGAAGATAAAAAAGATCCGTTTTTAGAAACGGAAATGACTCGCGGGGAATATCAACTGCCCAGCATAACTGCTGCCCACTCTTCCCACGACGCCTCATTTCCCCACGAAACGATTTCCAATGTTAGCAATGTTAAACCAAAGAGGGATCAACAGTTAACAAGCCCAAATACTATCTCTCCAGCCACGATTAACCGGCTAAAAGCTCCATGATATTAAGAGCCGAGTCATACCTATTTCATTCGGACCCGACCAAAACCGGCTCCGAATGAAAGGGGCCAACTGTTATGGTAATTTACTATTTATCAACAAAAATGATTAGAAGATTGTCTTCATGAGCCTAATTGAGTCACAATTCAAATCGACTCAGCTGAAAAGCCTAGTCAAAAGCCAAACACTTTAGCCGACACGAAGCACAGAAGCAGTCGGTCCTTCGCCTTTAAGGCGGTTACTCGGGAGTCCACCCAACTCCCAATCAAAACGACTCCCCCAATCGCGACTCGGCTGTCTACCGAGCTGTCTGACTGGACTGACGACTCACTTATCTAGTCAACAAGTTACGAGAATGACCCGCCTTCCAATACAATCCTGCTAGGGAAGATAAAGATCCGAGTCATCCAACTGAGCTATTTCTAAGATATACATCAATCAACCACAGTATTGATCTGTCATATCAAAAGTCTCAAACTCTGATGAAGTCTTAAATGCAAAGACGACTCATTCTATTCCCAAGTCACTTCTGGGATGTAATCAAGACACCCTCTGAGCTCAGACGACCTTTTCTCCAGTCGTCAGCTGCCATCTGTGAAGCAATGAGTGGCTAGATCGATCAGCCTATCTTCCCTTTATCCTTATCCATCAAACCCGGGACGTTATCGAGGTGCCTTCTGTACTCGAGTGCCTCGCCCTCCAATCACTAACCGCCATCTGTAAAGATAAGGGCGATTCAGCACCTCGCCATATTCTCGGCCATACGCCATCTAATCAATCCTGGGGCCTTATCAAGATCATCTCGAAATAGTATCTCCTCCAGTCGCCAGCCGACATGTGAAAGGACTACTGCTGACTCAGCCTCCAACTCATCTCCCACCATCGTTCTCAGACCCCTGATGAAGCCATGTGTCTATCCTTAACAACCTATAAAGAGAAAGGGAAAAGAAGGGGACCCAAGGAGCGCTCTCTTTTTCGGGACTCATGTTCTTTGAACTCAAACAACTAAGAAGTCATTTTTTCTTCAAGTTGCTTAAAAATAAATTCTAAAAGGAGAATGTACCCTGCATGGACCTCAATGGCCCAGGGGCTCTCCCCAAAACCTCCCTCAAACTCATCCTCTAACTTGACCGTCGGAGGTACCACGGGGGAAATACGCCTCGTACCCCGACATTCCTTGTGTGTGCAGGCTATCAGTCCATCCCGTGCGCTCAGAGCTACGCATAAAGTCTGAGGGGGGAGTCGGCCCCTTTATCCTTTATCATCCTCCCTCGGTAGACAACCTCCCCCTATTGGCTGTGTGATTCCAGACATCAACAGACTCCTATCAAGATGATTCTCCAGGGGAAGCTGAGTGCTCTTTCTATTTTCTTCAAATGTGAAATTGTCAGGAGATGCAACTGATGTTTGATGTCCATTAGTCTCTAAATTTGCACTAACAGATGATTTAGAATATATACTTTCTTATATATAGAAATAAAAGTTTCTTAATATATTCAGGAGAAAGCTTTGCGTCATAGCATGCACTTGTATCATATATTCTACACGAAGAATGTATTTAATAAATAATAATTCTAAAATTGATGAGTGAAAAATTAATTAACCTTTAAATATTTAAACTCTTGTAATTCTTAATATGCATCACGTGCAACGCACGTGTGACATACTAATATCAATAAAATGGTATTATCTTGGTTGCTCCTCAATCCACATCAATTCTGACCTCATCAGAGACAACTTAAAGTCATGAATCCCAGCTAGCACCCCACTTTATAGTGAAGCCCAACTACTTAGAAGGTCCAATTTTTTAATTAATATAGAAAACACAAATTACTGGTCCTTGCACTATGAACTCTCATCAGATGTTTAACATTTATCAACAGCCCACCAACATTTTTCCGAAAACAATATTACAGTATTTAAGCAAACAACAAGTGTATCTCCACAATTAATTATAGTTCTGACGAAAATAGTCAAATACATTGTAAAAATAATATTACCCTCAACTAATTACATGACACTACAGGAAGATTGTGGCTCCTCCTCATAAACAAATTGGCAAGTGCTGTATCCGCCATAGATCACAGCCGGCGGCAGACACTCCGGCATCGGCCACCCGTACCGCCTCCCGCACCAGCAACACTTGCAATCCCCGTAGTACCCCTCGTTCCATGACCGGCAACCACATCCGCAACACGAACCCGAACCAGGCCAAACCGGTTGGTACCCTAGCTCGGGTTCTTGCGCCACAAAAACTGGTTCAGCCTTAACCGGTTCGGGGACTGGTGGGCCTGGTTCGAGTGCCTTGGGCTTTTCCTTCTTAGGCTCATCTTTGGGCTTGTCCTTCTTCGGCTGAAAAGACTCGGCCGGTTTAGTTTCCTTGGGCTTTTCCTTCTTCGGTTCGGTTGACTCAGCCGGTTTAGTTTCTTTGGGCTTTTCCTTCTTGGGTTCAGCCGGTTTAGTTTCTTTAGGCTTTTCTTTTTCTTTGTGCTCTTTGATTTGAATGTCTTTGATCGCCTCGCAAGCTTTACAACAAAGCTTCTTGCATAGCTTCTTGGGGTTGAATGGGCCAGAGATTGTTACCGTGTTGTTCTTCTCGTCGAATTCGACAGTTTGGATCTTCTCTTTCTCTTAAGAAGTGGAATTCATGAAAATGGAAGTTGCAATAAGTTTTGTTACATGTTAATAGTAGTAGTAGATTAATTTATTTTGATACAAAAGTGTAATTAGAATTGTTGTTTACCTTGGAGCTTGCATATTGTTTTGCTGATCTTTTTGTAGCAACGTCGACAATCAAGATCAACCTTCAAGATTATAGTGGAGATCTATGACAACGTAAGAAATGTAGTTATTAAAAAAAATGATGATTTAAATGATTTATAATATTAATAATTGAAACATTAATTAAAGGAAATTATGGAAGATGAAGAGTCTAAGAAAGATAAAAGGTCATAGCACGACAAAGACATGCAATCTCGAAGGTTAATCAAAAGTTTATCGACCACAGACGAGATTAAAGGCAAAATCATTTGATTTGGGGGAAAAAATAATCTAGTCTGAATAAAAACAAAAGAGAAAAGAATACAACTCAAAATGGATCCTAACAAAAGACCACATTAGAAGGAGCTATCACAAGAAGGAAACTTTTTTTTCTTCTTTTGAAAAAGAGTATAAGTAGAACAGTGAATTTTTTAGATTGAGCAACAGTACCTTCTCTGCCATTGCTAGTTGATTACACAAGATCCCCAGTCATAGAGATCAAGAGAAGAAGAGAAAGAGAAGAAGAGAAGGGAAGAGAGGCAGTCGCTTGACCTACTTATTTAACGAGGTTGGTGGTAGCCTCTAATGCCATTTAATAAAAAAAAACTTGTCGATTACAATACATTAATTTTTTTTTGCAAGCATGGGGACCCGCAGTATCTCTAATCTTTTGGAAATGTGGAGAAAAAAAAATTTCAATTGTGGATGCTCTATAATGAAAACCATAGTATATAAGGGGGGACTCATATAATATGTGTCCCATTACTAATTCTAAATCATGACAATAAAGTACAATATCAATATTAGTAGAATTAATAACTATGAGACAACTAAAATAATAGTGCAGCTAAGAATATTATACCACTCCAATGAAAATATTATGCCACTCTAATTATCAACTTATATATATATATATATATACTCCATTGAACTTGAAAGTAATGTGGACGTACTGTGTGTTAATTACTTGTTACTTAATTTGATTTTGTATAGAGACCCATCCCCCAGGAACATTTTTCCCAAATGTCAAATTGTTCCATAAAGATGCATGCGCTACCACACATGCAATGGATGCGTATACCACTTCAACTTCGAGTCGGTTGATGTACCACAGTGAATAGTGTAAACTTTAAGTTTAAGATGACAGAACAAGTGAGAGGACTTTAGACGAGAGGTTGGTATTTGGTAATGATGGAATTTGATTCCCTCTTCATGGTGTGCATGTTCATACTTAGAACTTAATTAAATAGATGACTTTAGTCTTCTGTATCTGTGAAAAAAGCATTAATATGATTGGATGTGGCTTAAAGAATGCCTTGTTTATACCTTTATTAACTGGATGGAGTTAAACTAATTAAACTAGGGATATAAAAAGAGAGACATGAAGGGAACATGGAGAATATATATATTCGTATTATACTCGTATATATATGACTTCCTGTAGAGGATGTAGATTGAATTATGGTATATATTTTTCTTATGTTGGACTAAATATCTGTATTTAACGAAAGTAAATTCAGATCGAAATTAATTGATTATTCAGTAGTAAAAATCTGTTCACTTATTAAAATTGGCCTTTGATAACTTAAACATAAGAACAACATCAAATCCGCACAGCTGCGCGCTGTTATACACATAGGTATTTGGTCATGTCTGAGGCTAGAGTCATTCGTGTATATGTCCAAGTCTTTTATTTTTGGTGAAAAACTATATATATCCAATATTAACGACACAGGTAACGCAACATTAAGTCGTAGACTTTGTGATTATGGTAGTAATACTAGAAATAAGAGATCCTAGATTAGCCTAAATATTGTCAAGAGCGTGTGAGATTGCTTCCTTGTATATTTGTCGGCAGACCCATGCTAATAACTCAAAATGACTTGTGCATGTCCCACAAGTTTCTTCCACCTAATTATTTTAAAGCTGTCATCATGCCAACCATTTCAATTTTGCAATACCAACAGATGATATAGAGATGAAAAGAAAATGATGATGGATGAACTTTCATAGAAGTCCCCCAAAAAGATAAACCACTAGAAGCACTAGATAGGAGCAAGGTTGACAAAAGGATACCTTAAAGTATGGGACAAGTTAACATCAAATATAATATGCATGAACCCTCAAATTAATGGTCAAACCACAAAACTGTTATTAGAGTTCATTTCTTCCATCACAAACGTCTGTTAATATTTTATTCATAATTCATTTTCAAATCTAAGATTTATTATATATAGTTTTCACACTTATCATTCAAAATTATAATCATTCACTAAATAATAGATGTTTGCGATTAGAGAACACTCCCTAGATACTCTAGAAATACAGTGGAAAGTATGGAATCTATATGATCCACATTTCTATGACCCTAAGTACTGAAAATTTGATTTATTATTTTTTGGGCTTCCTATAATAATCTTGTAAGAGCTAAATCTCGCACTCATGTGGTCCACGAGTAGCATTGTGGAGTAGAAAATTATTAAAAACGAAAACATTGATGGGATCTCACACCGCCTTCCACTGAAATGATGTTGATGAAAAAGCCTGTAACTGAGAAAAAAATATGTGAATATGAAGACTCTAAACTTGTCCTCTTGTTTAAGTCATATCGAGTTGTTGGTCATTAAGTAGTAAGGTTGGACAATTCTGTATAATGGTTTCTCTCTCCAACTGTACAAGTGTCCACAACAATTTATGTAATGTTTAGAATGATTTAAATTCTCACTAACAATATTAATGCACGCGTAATAAACATTTAAACTTAATTATTAAAAATTTTATGTAAAAAGGTCACTCTAATACCTTAAAGTTTCATCGATTTTTATAAGATTGTTTATGATAATTGTTTGTATGATAAATGATATTTTTTTTATCTTACCTTATTTGAAATAGGATAGGGAATATACTTCAATTTGAGTAACATCGTTGTTTTAGTAGATAATGTCATTAAGAAGGATATTCTACCCTCAGGTTATTGTATTAATCATTTTTATACTAATAATTTAGATGTACACTTTCGATAATATGTGCATTGTGACTTATTAATTGCACTTATTGATATGTATATTATTTTCAAAAAATGTTATCATATTTTTCATATTTATCTATCTTATGATATGCATTGTAATAGATATTTAATTAGTGACTTCCAATAATATGTTCACGTCATGTTTTAGAAGATTCTAGTAAAAAAGAAAAAGAAGAAAAGAAAAAAGTATTCCTATTAAATTACAAATACCCTCTTAAAAATAATATGAATGGAGGAAATGTCCACCACTCATCTAAATTCTAACTACCCCCATTTTTCTTTTATATAGTTGTATAGATATTACTATATTTTCATGGAATGGGCACCAATCTTTATTGAACCTCAGCACTCTTTGAATAAGTCCCCATTCTGTAACACAAGAATCTCAAGAACTATAACATGACTATTGCATCATCCAATTCTCTGATGATGTGTGTTACGATGCAGTGTAATTTGTTGACTTTTGACCTTCTCACATAAAAATCAAGAAATGCATAGACAACTTCACTCACGCGGTGTAGCTATTGTATCATCCAATTCTTTCACTTAATTCACTGAGTTAATAAAACGGCCAAGGCTCCTATTTCCTTCTAAAAATAACACACTTTATATCACTTTGACAAATATGTTATGGTCTGCAACACTGGAAGGCAAAAGTTTGAGGTAGCATGTTGGGGATTCGAAACAATCAATCGAATCTTTGCTCTTCCGGACCTTATGTTGAAAGTAGGAAAGTAAGAATAATACCACAAATAAAGATCTAACCTTGCAAGAATAGTAAAGGAGACGAACACACAGATTTAACGAGGTTCGGCAACGTGCCTACGTCCTCGGGAGTCACACCACACAATCTCTTTTATTAATTGAAGAAGAATACAAGCTCTCAAACTAGGGTTTTATCTCTCTGAGATTCTCTCTCTTTTTTGCAGTCAAAAAGCTCTCTTTTTCGTGTCTTACAAACCCTAAAAACGTTTGGGTATTTATAACAAACCCCAGCCAAACAGGACTCCTAAATAAAATAGAAAACAGGGAATTTGCGTCGCGGTCGACCGCTGTGCCAAGCGCGGTCGACCGGACAGAACGACGAAATCCTACAGGGTCTCGTGCACGATCGCGGTCAACCGCAGAGACCACTCTGGTCGATCGACCAGAGCGAAAGTTTCTTCTCAGTTTCCTGCAGTGCATGCGGTCGACCGGATCTGCCACTACGGTCGACCGTACAGTCTTCTGACTGTTCCCTTCGTCTTTTTGATTGTAGCTTTGGGTCTACACACTTAGACTAACAATCTCCCACTTGGAGACTAAAGCGTCATCAACGAGCTCACCCGAACTCTTCCCTTCTTCGCATGTATCTTTTTCCCTGAAAAATTCTTTCTTCAATCAACATCCCGGCGATCGCGCCGATCCTCGTAGTGTGGCTCCGCCTTCGTCTTCTACTCGTTAAGGCTAACTGAAGTTGCGCACACTCCAGTTTCTCAATAGTGACTGACTTTGTCAACATGTCCGCCGGATTTTGACTCCCTAAAATCTTCATTAAATGCAACTTTTCGTCCTCGATCAGCGAGCGTATGAAATGGTATCGTACGTTGATATGCTTCGTTCTGGCATGATATACTGGATTCTTGGCAAGATGTATAGCGTTCTGGCTATCACAATAAAGTACTCCTCTCCCTTGCTTTAGATCCAACTCTTCCAAGCACCCGTTCAACCAGATCATCTCCTTGCTTGCTTCAGTCACCACGACATACTCAGTCTCGGTTGTAGACAAAGTCACAATCTTCTTCAGACGTGAGACCCAGCTCACTGCTGTCGACGCTAAAGTATAAACATACCCCGTGGTGTTTCGCCTCGTATCGTGATCACCGGTGAAGTCCGCATCCACGTATCCCTGCAGCACCAACTCCTTCCTCCTGAAATATAGTGGTTTGTTTGTTGTCCCTCTCAAGTACCGTATTATCCGCTTCACGGCCTCCCAATGATGCTTCCCTAAATTGCTTGCAAATCTGCTCACAACTCCCACTGCATGGGCGATGTCCGGCCTTGTGCAAACCATCGCGTACATGAGACTCCCAATGACCGAAGAATATGGCACCCTGCTCATATGCTCTATATCTACATCTGTCTTAGGCGATTGCTTCTCAGATAGCTTGAACTGACTTCCAAGGGGTGTGCTAACAACTTTAGCATTCTGTATGTTGAATCTCTGAAGTACCTTCTCAATGTATTCAGCTTGGCTCAATCTCAATGTCCCTTCAGCTTCATCCCTACTGATTTGCATCCCTAGAATCTGCTTTGCTGCCCCCAGATCCTTCATTGCAAATTCCTTTGCTAGCTGCTTCTTCAAACTGTTTATCTCTTCCAAACATGGTCTTGCTACCAACATGTCATCAACATATAATAACAAAATAATAAAGCTGGACTCGAACCTTTTGAAATAACAGCAATGATCCGAATTACATCTTCTGTAGCCATTGTTCTGCATGAAGTTATCAAACTTCTTATACCACTGTCTCGGAGCCTGTTTCAAACCATATAGGCTCTTCTTGAGCTTGCACACCATCTCTTCCTTTCCTTCTTCAATGAAGCCAACATGCTGCTTCATGTAGATTTCTTCATCTAAGTTACCATGAAGAAATACAGTCTTCACATCTAACTACTTAAGAAAGAGATCTTCTGCAGCCACCAAGCTCAATACCACTCTGATGGTAGTGAGCTTCACAACAGGTGAAAATATCTCCGTGTAGTCCACTCCTTCCCGCTGTTGAAACCCCTTCACGACTAGTCTGGCCTTATACCTCTTGCTTCCATCACTCTCCTGTTTGATCCGGTAGACCCATTTATTATGCAAGGCTTTCTTCTGCGTAGGTAGCTGGGCTAACTCCCATGTCTCATTAGTGAGCAGAGAATCCATCTCCTCCTGCATCGCATGCTCCCACTGCTGAGAATCACTCACTTGCACTGCCTCTCCATAACACTCCGGCTCTCTGTAATCTGTTAAGAGTAGATAATCAAGTGACGAGAGGTATTTGGGATTTGGTTTGGGTACCCTGGATGACCTCCTAAGCTCCACGCCCTGGGTAGTAGCTTCTGCACCTGTAGTCTCCTCCGTTCTACGGTCAGAACTGACATCATCGCCCCCATCTGGAAGTTCCTCCAAATCCATGTACTCGGATCCACCTGTATCCGTAGTGCTGCTCCCACTGCTTTGGCTATCCTTGGCATTGTCCCTGTCCTTGTACATCACCTCCTTATTGAATATCACATCCCGGATCCTGATGATCTTCCTGTTCTTCTCATCCCACAGACGATACCTGAACTCATCAACACCATATCCAATGGATGTACACTTCTGTGACTTAGCTTCTACCTTGTTCCTGATATGGTCACTGATATGAACATATGCCACGCAGCCAAATACTCGCAAGTGTGAGAGATTTATCTTCTTGCCACTCCAAACCTCCTCTGGAATCCCAAAATCTAATGGAACTGATGGCCCGTGATTAATCAGGTAGGCTGCCGTATGCACCACATCCGTCCAAAATGTCTTAGGCAGACCTGCATGTAATCGCATGCTCCACGTACGCTCAGTAAAGGTCCTGTTCATTCTCTTCGCAATGCCATTCTGTTGCGGTGTCACTGAAGTGGTTCTCTCTAAACGAATCCCATTCGTAGCACAGAACCTCTTGAACTCCTCCAGCTCGTATTCTCCACCATTATCTGATCTCAAGCACTTCACCTTCAGATCTGTCTCGTTCTCGACCATGGCCTTCCACTTCTTGAAGATTTCGAACACCTCTGACTTATGCTTCATGAAGTAAATCCACACCTTCCTTGAGTGATCATCGATAAAGGTGACGTAGTATCTCGAACTGCCAAAAGAAGACACACTGGCTGGGCCCCATACATCTGTATGAGTCAACTCTAGCTTCTGAGCCTTAGGTGGCCTTCCACCCTTCTAAAAACTAACCCTCCCAAAGATGTAGTCTTCACAAACTCTGACTTCAACGGCGTCGATCCCGGTTAGCTTTCCTTGTGAATGTAGGATTTTCATCCCCTTCTCGCTTATGTATCCCAGCCTATTGTGCCACAGATCTGTACTCTTCTTGCTAGCTGCAATTGCGAGGGTGTCACTCGCATGTGAAGTGAGGTAGAGAGTTCTCATTTTATTGCCACGGGCAACAACCATCGTACCGTTGAAGATTTTTCACGAATCCCCGGTAAATATCGAAACGTAGCCTTCTGCTCCAAGCTGTCCCACCGAAACAAGATTCCTCTTCAGCTTCGGCACGTGTCTCACGTTCTTCAAGTTCCACTTAGAGCCCTTTATCTGTATCTCAACGTTGCCCTTTCCAACAATATTACAAGGCTCATTGTCCCACAAATATACTTTACCAAAGTCCCCTGCTACATAGTTCTGAAGTAGTTTCCTATTAGCAGTAGCGTGGAAAGAAGCTCCTGAGTCGATGACCCAAGAATTAGAATAGCTATCCATAATAAGGATCAAGGCATCCTGCACTATGAGCCTCCTGCTCACCCGCATTCTTCTTTGGTGCTTTACAGACCGAAGACATATGGCCCTCCAGGCCGCAGTTCCAACACTTCTCTTTGATGGTTCTAACCTTTGAGTTTGACCTCTTCTTTACTGATTTTGACCGATTCCTGTTCTGGTTCCCTTTCTTCTGGCTTCTGCCTCTCTGCTCGAAACATAGGGCTGAACCTGAACCTTCTGATTCAGACGATTTCATTCTAACCTCCTCGGATAGAATCATGCTGACAACCTCACTCAGCTTCAACTTCTCTTTCCCCGCCGAATTGCTGATTGCTGTCACACAACCCGCCCAACTATCCGGCAACTGCGATAGTAGTACAAGGGCCTGCACTTCGTCATTGAACATGATGTCCACATAGATAAGTTGATCAACAATTATTTTGAACTTGCTGAGGTGCATTGTGAAGGACCGTCCTTCAGCCATCTTGAAGTTGAAGAGAGTTTTGACTAGATGTACCTTGTTTGCTGCCGACGGTTGCTCGTACATCTTCGCGAGCGCTTCCATAAGCCCCACCGTCGTCTTCTCCTTCAGAATATTATGGGCTCTGATACCAGTTGTTAGGGATTCGAAACAATCAATCGAACCCTTGCCCTTTCGGACCTTGTGTTGAAAGTAGGAAAGTAGGAATAATACCACAAATAAAGATCTAACCTTACAAGAATAGTAAAGAAGACGAACACACAGATTTAACAAGGTTCGGCAACGTGCCTACGTCCTCGGGAGCCACACCACACAATCTCTTTTATTAATTGAAGAAGAATACAAGCTCTCAAACTAGGGTTTTATCTCTCTGAGATTCTCTCTCTTTTTTGCAGTCAAAAAGCTCTCTTTTTCGTGTCTTACAAACCCTAAAAACGTTTGGGTATTTATAACAAACCCCAGCAAAACATGACTCCCAAATAAAATAGGAAACAGGGAATTTGCGTCGCGGTCGACCGCTGTGCCAAGCGCAGTCGACCGGACAGAACGACGAAATCCTACAGGGTCTCGTGCACGATCGCGGTCGACCGCAGAGACCACTCCGGTCGACCGGCCAGAGCGAAAGTTTCTTCTCAGTTTCCTGTAGTGCATGCGGTCGACCGGATCTGCCACTGCGGTCGACCGCATAGTCTTCTGACTATTCCCTTCGTCTTTTTGATTGTAGCTTTGGGTCTACACACTTAGACTAACATAGCAAACATGTTATGGTATGACTCAAATACACCGGAGTTGAATTGAAACTCAGCATTGGCGTCTTTGATTCGGTCGGACTTGACCGCACTTGACCGAGAGCAGTTGCACTTTGGGTGGAACTCTGTTGGGTTGATAGTATGTAACTTGATTTAATTGAGAAGTCCGAATGGATTTGGCTTTATAGTAACTTTATTATTTGATTAATTGTATCAGTTGATAGATAAAGACAATGTTACCAAGTTAGTTAAGGATTCAAGAGTTTCTAGCTTTTGGTAATTCTTGGATGTGTGGAAAAAAACAACGCATAAAATAAAAACCTACAGGCCGAGGCGCCTATCTATGTACATAAGTCATCCAAGCTAGTGATTATCATCAATTTGTAGCACCAATGCAGAGGAAAAAGCTGAGTTTCTTTTGGATCCGGTTGTCATGAATTATCTCTCTTTGGTTTCTTATATTTAAGGAGATTGTACGAGAATTTTGAGGTGCTATTTAGGATTGAGTGATTGAGAGATCTCCGTATTATATTCCTCACAATTTCTATTCTCCTCCTTTGCCTGTGGACATAGATGTTGTGCGTAGCGGAATCCAAAATACAACAAACGAACGATATAGTAGCACAAATCAACAACCAAAATAAAAATGAAAATAAAAAGCACCACACAAGCAAGACACCAATTTTACGTGGTTCGGCAATGTGCCTACGTCCACGGGGTAAGGATGGGATAGTTTTCACTAATAGAGAGAGAGAGTACAAATAGAGATTACAATCACTCAATTTTAATCTCACAAACAAAAATTTCAAATCCCTCACAAATTCTCCTAGACAAAGTGCTCAAAGTCTCTCTTTTGTGCCTCCTAGAAACCCTAAAACGTGTATGTATTTAAATCAAACACAAAACCCAAACAGATAAGGAAACTGAGCCCAAGCCCAAAACCGCATCATGGTCAACCGGACTGCTCCCCGTGGTCACCGGCCAGCAGGCTGAAAACTCAGCCTGCAGAATCAATAGGGTTCGGTAGACCGGGCTTGAGCTTGCGGTCGACCAGCCAGGGAGATGAAACTTCCCCCTGTTCTGTGCATGAATCCGGTCGACCGGGCTTGTTCTCGCGGTCGACCGGCTAGCACACAAATGCATGCATTGTTTTTTCCTGTTCTTCATCACCGTTTCTACAATTATCCACCTCGATAAAGTTTTTCCCAAAACTGAGCCGACCTCGATACCAATCATCCTACTCGTTGCGTCCAGTACGAAGTGGAATCAATCCACAATAACGGACTCAATCCACAATAAGTTGGGAACCCAAATAAGAATGTAAATAATCTCCACCATGTCGGTATCAACTCATCAAACTGGCTACATCAAACTGACTGTCTAAGTATCCTCTTTCCTAAGGAATCAAGCCTCACGTAGTTCACCCAAATGACCTCCAAAGGCACTCAACAACAAAGAATGTTCAACAACTTCAAACAATGACCAAATTTTACCCCAGTGATAACTTTGGTCAACATATCCGTCGGATTGTCCTTTGTGTGGATCTTCTCTAATATAATGTCTCCATCATCCAAGATATCTCGTACAAAATGGAACCTGATATCAATGTGCTTTGTTTGGGCATGATACACCTAGTTCTTTGCTAAATAGATAGCTAACATGTTATCACATTTTACCCTGATGGTATCCTGTGCAATCCCCAAGTCATCCAATAACCCCTGCAACCACAGAGCTTCCTTCACAGCTTCTGCCAATGCCATATACTCTACCTCTGTAGCAGAAAGAGCCACTGCAGACTGAAGTGTACATCTCCAATATAACGATACTCCTGCTAGTGTAAACACATATCCAATAGTAGACCAGTGCTTGTCAAGATCACCAACGTAATCCAAATCTACATATCCAACACAAGCCTACCCATTTCTCGCATTCTTCTCAAATATCAAACCAACATCCACAGTATATTTGATATACCGTAGAATCTACTTCACAGCCTCCCAATGATCCTTCCTGGGGTTGTGCATGTACCTAGACATCATACACACGGCATGTGACAAATCTGGCCTTGTATACACCATAACATATATTAAGCTATCCATAACACTGGCATATGAAACTTTAGACATGCATTCACGGTTCTCAACTAAAACAAGTAACATCTTAGCTGATAGCTTAAAGTAGGAAGCTAATGGAGTACCCACTGCCTTGACATTACCATAAAAATTGAATTTCTTTAGCATCTTTTGCATGTAGCTCTTCTGAGTTAATTTCAACCTCCTCTTTACCCTGTCTCTTTCAATTTCTATACCTAATATCTTCTTTACTTCTCTAAGGTCATTCATCTCAAATTCGGATAACAACTCAATTTTTAACTTCCTAATAGCTGAAGTATTCCTGAAAGCAATGATCATATCGTCAACATATAACAACAAATAAATATACTCACCATTCTGTAGCTTGTGCATGTACACACACGGGTCATATGAGCTCCTCGTGTACCCTTGGCTAATCATGAATCTGTCAAATCTCTTGTACCATTTGTAGGCGTATAAAATTGCCTATAGGTCCCACAATACAGCTCGACGACGCCAATTCAACAAGCGGACCATCGAGCGACGTATCCAAACACGACCGTTATCCCACTAACGCCGAAGCCAAACCATACGCAACGGAGCAGGTTAACGAGGCGACGAAGCCAACAAATCGCACCCAAGCATTGGAACGCATCCACTCGCACGCGGAATCAAACCAACGTTTCGGGGAATCACCGAGTCATCTAAACAAGAGCGAACTCGGTGATACGACGATCGAATCAAGATCAATTCCGGACTCGAACTCAAAAGTGGGTTTACTGCCATATTTGGAATCGGATCAAAACGAATCGAATCCGAACAAGTCAACCACACAACCGAATCGAAGCCCAAATCAACAACGAATCGGAACCCGAACGACGGAACCCGAACAACGGACGAAAAAACCGGAATATCCGCCTAAGGGGGCTCGGCCAAGAGCCGAGCCACCCACAGGTGGCTAGGCCCAGAACTGTGCAAACGCACAGTTCTGAGTGCCTATAAATAGGCCAGGGCATGGTTTATTTGAGAGGTTGGAGTTTGGAGGGTCGAAGCTCTGCCGGATTGGAATCTGAGATCTAAAAAAGATTAGAGCTTTAGAAGATTGAAGACTTGGACTTAGAGATCCGGTGCTCGGCGATCATCCACGCCAAACAAGGCAAGAGTTCGAGAGGGACCGGATCTGAGATCTACACGATTTTCCTCCGGATCTAAGCTTGGTTCTTAGATCCCGAGAAGAGTCTCGAATTCGCTTGGTCGATTTCGACACTTGGGCTACTATTTCCTTGGCGAATTAGTACCCCACCCGGCTATTATTTCCTTCGCGGAATAATACCCGTCATATCGTGTAGATCCGACCGGATCGAGATCACGCGATGGTCCACGGCAAATAACCCCGGCGCAGGCAAAGAACCCACACAAAGCGAGTGACCGCATAACAGGAGCTCACGATTCGTTCGACAAATAAGGAAATAAAGTTGTAATCTTTCTTTTATTTTCTTTGATTTTCGTTGTAACCGGATCTTATAAAAAGACCGGATCTTTGTAATCGATAAACAATTACCAAGTGTGTACAATGGAATCAGTAATGAAGAAAGGCACGAATTTTCCCGCGAACACCATTGTCATGGTGATTGCTTCAATCCATAAAGAGATTTCTTTAGTTTACATACTAAATCTTTCTTACCTATAGCTCTAAAACCTATCGGTTGTGTCATATAGATCTCTTATTCTAAATCTCCATGTAGAAAGGCTGTTTTCACATCCATTTGGACCAAATCCAAATCCAGCTGTGCCACCAATGCTAATAATATTCTTATTGATGAATGCTTCACAACAGGTGAGAATACCTTGTTATAATCAATGCCCTCAAGTTGGGCATACCCTTTGGCAACCAATCTAGCTTTTATCGAATGTCCCCAGCAGAAGATCCTTCTTTCTTTACATATACCTACTTGCAACCAATTGCTTTCTTACCTTTAGGTAATTTTGCAAGTTCCCAAGTGTTATTCTTTTTAAGAGAATACATCTCCTCCTCCATAGATTTTCTCCACCTGATTGAATCTGAGTTTGACTCTGCTTCCTTATATGTAGAAGGAACCAAATCATCAATGACCTCCACTGACAAAGCATATGCAATCATCACATCATCATATCTAGCTGGCCGATGGATAATTCTTCTTGGTCTATTAGTTACAATGGACTCTTGAACATGACCCTGTTCCTGAGTCCTAATATCTACTGTATCCTCCACCTGTCCATTTGTCATATCTCCTCCTAGTGTCACCTTTGTAGGAGCCTCAATAGATACAAAGCTATCTGAAGTCTGTGTAGTCATATCATCCTCCACCTCCTGTAATATCCCACTAGTCTGGCCTTCCTTCATATGCTAAGAAATCTGAGACCTCATCATGTGAGCCTCATCAAATGTGACATCTTTGCAAATGAACATCTTCTTGTCTTCTAAATCCCACAACTTGGAACCTTTAACTCCATCTCTAAAACCCACAAAGATTGCTTTTCTTACCCTCAGATTTAATTTCCCATCATTTACATGATAGTAAGCTGGACACCCAAATATCCTAATCAAAACAAAATCACTAGCCACTGTACCAGACCATACCTCCATAAGAGTCTTTCCATGTATCACAATGCACGATAACATATTCATGAGATAGTATGCATAAACGAACGCCTCGGGCCAAAAGGATCTAGCTAATCCACTCTGTGAGAGCATACAATACACATTCTCTAGCAAGGTACGATTCAATCTCTCGGTCACCCCGTTTTATTGTGGTGTCTCCCTAACTATAAAAATGGGCCTAATGCCGTGATCTCGGCAAAACTGTAAAAAATGGATCACTCTTGTACTCACCATCATTATGAGAATGGAGTACTTTCACCTTTCTACCCGTTTGCAGCTCTACTTTCTTTTTCCATTTCAAAAAATATCCAGGACCTCATATTTATACATTATGGTATATTCCTAATTCCTCCTGGAATAATTATCAATGAAAGTGATAAAATAATTAGTCCCACCAAGAGATGTGTTTTTGGAAGGGCCCCAAACATCTTCGTGAATGTAATCTAATATACATTGGGTGTTATGAATCATGATGTCGAATTTTACTTTTTTCTTCTTCCCAAGTATGCAATGTTCACACAAATCCATCTTGCAGGTTTTTGCATACTTCAATAGCTCCTTCTTTGCTAATGTCTGTAGAGACTTATCACCAGTGTGTCCCAATCTCATGTGCCATAGATGGGTAGTATCTTCCTCTATGGCAATAGAAGTTGTCAGACCCTTTATTACAGTCTTGCCCTTCAAGTAGTAAAGATTTTCTTCCCTGACACCTCTCATCACCGCCATGGACCCCTTTGTGACATTCAAAGTTCCATTCTCCATGATTACCTTATAACTTGATGCCTCCAAATTCCCAAGTGAAATGTGTTGGCCTTTTTGTTTTGATGATGCTTTAACAAACAATTTATAACTAATATTATTTGTCTAGTATTTGTGTTTTCGTATTTATTCTAGGCAAATAATGTGTTGGAGGATGGATGGACTAGAGCTTTCACGATCATATTCGTTAGAGGATGGATAGAATCGAGCATTCACAATCATATCCAATGGAGGTTGGCGGAATAATGGAGTAAAGCCTTACAATTAAAGTTGAAGATCCAAGTTCAAGCTTCATCCATGTTACCAAGATCGAGCGTCATGAAGATCATTGCTTGGTATATTTAGTATAGGTTTATATTATGTGTGTTTGATACTCTAAGTTCAATCATATACACACATACATGTTTTGATTTTTATATATATAGTTATATATATACAAGTTTTATATACAAGTTTTGGTTTTATAGTTTTCAAGTTTATATATATAAAACAAATAAATATAATTGGAAAATACTAACTTGTTTCATGTTTATATGCTTATATATGATTTCATCAATATCAAGTTTATATAGTTCAATGAAATCATGTTTATTGTTTTGAAAGTTTGCAAAACATGCATTTTTGTGAAAATGTTGAGTTATTTGTTTATGGACTTAACAATCATTATATACATCTTTTATTAAGTCTATATAATCATCTTATAAAGTTTCAAAACATGGTTTAGTCAAAATGTCAAAAACAAGTGTTTTATTTTTATGTTTTGGACCATTTTGAAAAATGAAGAGATTTCTCATTTAGGAGGTGCTTTTTGAAAATGTTTTTGTAATATGTGTATTATCATGTTTACAATCATTTTTCAAAATTTTACATTTTTTGATTTTATTTGTTATTTTTAAAAGAGGTTTGAAAATCAAATTTACTATTCAAAATAGGCTGATATCACGTTATCAGTCGACTGAAGAAAACGCCTAGAATAGCCAAAAGTTTTTGTTTCTATGCTGGTCGACTGACCAGTCGATTGATAAGGTCATCAGTTGACTGATAAGGTCGTCAGTCGACAGATGAGATGGAAAATACCTACAACGGTTAGCTCATTAGTCGACTGATGCTGTAACGACTAGTTTTTTTCATCCTTGTCCTATTTTGGGTTTTTGGTCTTTTTGCTTTGTTTTTCTTGTGTTTTGAGGGTCTCTATAAATACCCCTCATACCTAAGACCAAAGACTACCTAAGAATGTTTTAAACAAGTTTTACAAGGGTTTAATTTTTGTTTAAAAGTGTCTAAGAGTTTGTTTGAGTTTAGTTTGTGAAGCAATTTTCACAAGAGCAAAGATGAGATCATCCTTTGGTATTTGAGCATTCACTCTTCTCCCCCTCTCTTGTTATCTATAGATAAGTTTTCTTAAACTCAATTCTAGCTATTTATTGTTTTGATTCTAAATTCTATAAGGTAGATTTCTATATTGAGTTTAATTGTTTTATTGATACTCTTTGTTCACACGCAACATATTAAGCTTATTGTATTTACATTTATAGTATAATTTGGGGTTGTGAGTTTGTAACATTGAGAGTGAGCATATATTGTGTTCTCACTTTGTTTAGAGAACAAATCATTTGTTGTTAGCGAGCTTAATTATGAGGATTCACTTTGTATTGCACAAGTACACTAAGAGGAGTGTAGAGGTGAGAGATGTGGTCGGCCCCAAGAGGAGTGTGGTAGGTGGTAATGCCTAAAGGTAAGTTATAATTTCTAATACTTGAGGGAGACACATGAGAGACTAATGCTTGAGGTGATAGTTTGTGTATTTATATTGTGAGATTGTGAACGTTGATCGGTGAGCATTAAAAACTGATATTGTGTGGTGTAAACGTTTTTGGGTGATCGTTGAAAACCCGGTGTGATAGTAGATTTCTTCCCGAGAGTGGAGAGTGGAGACGTAGGACAGAAGGTCCGAACTTCGTGATCATTTCCTTGTTTTTGAAGTTTGGCATTGACACATTTATTCTTACATATTGTTATATCACCATTGTTACATGTTTATATAGCCCTTAGTTTGTATATCCTTGCACATATATTGTTCATATCTTATTTGCTAGGATATATTTGTTAATAGTTTTTAGTTTGGTATTAAATCGGATTAGATTAGCATAAACCCTATTCACCCCCCTCTAGGGTTCTTTCCTAGTGGCATTAGGGTATTTTCAATTGGTATCAAAGTACTTTCTAGTGGCATTAGGGTTTTTCAATTAGTATTCTTCATTAATTGAGGAACGAATATCACTTTCTTCAACTCCCTAGTCACACCATCACACATCCTAATTCGAACGGTTCGAATACCACAAATGGGACATACATGATCATATTTCCCATTAACACGACATCCCCTCTCTCCAACTCCTTAAAGCTAAAGAACTAATCCTTCTTAGGGAAAATATGGTATGTAGCACCTGAATCTAACATCCACTCTATAGAGTCTGCATAACAAACTGACGGTAATGCTGGGCATGAATAGCCTGAAGAAACTGCATCTGAATTGTCACCACTAACTTTAGCAACATTCACCTCTGAAGTCTGAACGGCTTTCCCTTTGTTCTTCCCGACTCTATCTTTTAACTTTGGGCATTCATTTTCCAATGTCCATCCTCTTTGCAAAAAGCACATTGATTCCTACCCACACTTCTACGGCCACCTATTGGCTTAGATTTTGAGCGATTAAATAGACGGGGTTTGGGACTACGACCTCTCAATGCCAATGCATCTCCCGATGCCTTCTTGGAGGGTTCACTATCACTCTTCCTTAACTCATAATTAACCAATGCTGAGATCACCTCCTTATAGTTGACAGTGGTTCTACAATTGATCATCGGAAGGATAAATGTATCATAATCATCCTCTGGTAATGAACATAGCAACAACATCGCCTTGTCTTCATCCTCTACAATAATATCCATATTGGCCATATCTGATAGCAATTTTGTGAAATTATTGACATGCTCTCTAATTGAAACTCTCATCTTCATCTTGAATTAGTAAAACCTCTTCTTCAAATGAAGCCGATTCTCAATGCTCTTCGTTAAATACTTCTCATTGAGTGTTTCCCATAACCATTTCGCCGAAGTTTCATTCATCACATCATAAATCAAATCTGACGTCAAATATGATCTAATAACCCCACATGCTCTACTATTTATCTTCTTCCAAACCTTATCCTCCATATCAGTGAGTTTCTCTTATAATTTAAGAGTCTCCTCCAAAATTTGGGTATCCAATACATCCATCACTTGACACCTCCACAAGCCAAAATTTATCTTGCCATCAAATTTTTAAATATCAATTTTTATGTTATTAATGCTCAAACCTTGTATCGCCTTAGACAGGGACGATTCTGATGTACTTGCTTCGCCCATTGTTGACAATCCAATCTCTTCAAACGAGAATCCACATCGAATCCTCCAAATCGAACCCCAAGCCAAACCCGAAGCTCTGATACCAATTGTTGTGTGTAGTGAAATCCAAAACACAACAAACGATTGAGATAGGAGAACAAATCAACAACAAAAAAAACAAGCACCACAAATGGAAGACACAAATTTTACATGGTTTGGCAATGTGCCTACGTCCACGGGGCAAGAATGTGATGATTTTCACTAATAGAGAGAGTACAAATAGAGATCACAATCACTCAATTTTAATCTCACAAAAAGAAATCTCAAATCCCTCACAAATTCTCCTAAACAAAGTGCTCAAAAGTCTCTTTTATATGCCCCCTAGAAACTCTAAAACGTGTTTGTATTTATGTCAAACGTAAAACCCAAACAGACCAGAAAAACGAGCATAGGCCAAAAACCACATCGCGGTCGACCGAACTGCTCCCCACGGTCGATCAACCAGCAAGCTAAAACTCAGCTTGTGGAATCAACATGGTTCGATTGACCGGGCATGAGCTCGTGGTCGACTGGACAGGGAGCCAAAACTTCCCCCTGTTCTGTGCATGAATCCGGTTGACCGGGCTTGTCCTCGCAGCCGACTGGCTAGCACCCAAATGCCTGCTTTGTTTTTCCTATTCTTCGTTATTTTTTCTACAGTAGGCTAAAATAGAACCACATATATCCGAATGTTATATGTGTTCCTAGTATTATCTATGCTTTCAAGTTCTGAATAATAGCCACTGCCCCGAGATTTATAAAGCAGACGCATGCCCATATAAAACAGATTCATATCCTCTACACTTAGGTGGTAAATTAGAGAAGGTCCAATTATCATGATTCTTACTATCTATTTCAATTTGAATGGATACGATCATGTCATATAGGATTTCATTATTATGTTGAAAAGCACAATTGATTTAAAAATAACTTTACAAAAACCACTTTTGTGATAATGACACTTCTACATAGTATAATTTTATCCCTTCAGATTTAAATACAAGGTAAGAATCATGGTAATTGGATTCTCTCCAATTACCATGTAACTGGATAGGATTCAAATCCCATATACAACATCATGATCTCAGTCTAATTATCAGGTATATAGTTCTAAAGTTTAATTTGATGATCTCTAAACATTAGACCAAAATTCCAAAGGACTTACCTTAGACCAAAACTCCAAAGTTATGGTGAGGGTCTAGAATTATAGTTTTATCTCAATTCTAACATATCCTAGCGGGTTGAACATCCTTTTTTTACGGGCTAAAATCTGGACTCATGTAGTGGTATTAATTTTTTTAGAAAATCCACTTTAAATTTGTGGCCGGTGGGATTTGAACTAGGTTGCTCTGGTATCATCTTAAATTCAAGTTTCTCTAACTATTATATTAAAACTTTAAAGTTATGGTGAAGATCTAGAATTATAGTTTTATATTAATTCTAACAAATGAGAACTTAGTGAGAATACCTTCAAGCTGAGAGTATCACCATCGAAGCCTTTCCAAGTGAAGAGTAAGGTCCAGGAGTAAACAAATTTTAGCAACAACGCGAAAGTTGTACTTTATCTTTGTGTCAAGTTAATTACTAGACATTGTGACTACTCAAATTAGAATTACGAGCGCTCAAGCCTAGAATCACAAAGCTATCAGTATTTGAAATAGAATACAACTTCTATCAACAATTCTAATAAAAAAGTATCTACAAAGACTACAATAAATATTGTGGGCTGTCTTTAGTACTACTCGACACGCTAAGCTTCAATAACTGTTTCAATAAAAAGAAGTATAAATAACTATTGATGGATCTGAAATGCAAGCCTGGGGGTGCATAGGATTGCTATTATTTTTCAAGATATCACAAAATATGCAACGGAATAAAACAAATAATAAACAAAAATAATAAGCACTACAATAATCATAGAAAAATCTCAAAAATACACACGTGATTTTATAGTGGTTCGCAAAAACAATCCTGTATCCACTCTTCTGTGAAGAGCCTTCCTCACTATGTGAAAGTTTACTGAATTCAGTATCACAAGATCAGAACTAGTTTCTCCATCACAAGATTGGAACTAGTTTCTCCCAAACTAGTCGTTCAACCTAAACTCTTCACACATGAGTATCTCTTCTAGCTCTAACTAGTAATTAATTTATCAATTCAACTCCGGCTTGAGTTTGTTATAAACCCTGAATTCATCTCAGCTTGAGTACACTGCATAAACAAGTTTAAATCATTAAAAATAATTAACAATTAAGTCCAATGTAGAAGGATCTTATAGCCCTTTTTTATTAAGATTGTTCTTTAAAAGATCTATTGAGGATATATGGAAGAAATACAATGATGATTGAGATCTAAGGGTTCCTTGCTAAAACAATCCGAAGATGTCGTGCATGACAAAAAATATTTTATTGAGGCTCCAGAGGTTAAAACTTCAAAGGAATCTCTTCTCAAATCAAAAGAGCTCTACCTTCTCTCTATCTCTTTCGATGTCATATAGCCTTCAATAAATCAAGAAAGAGATATTCTAAAAGTGATAGAACTTGGAGATCAAAAGAAAAGACGAGCTATTGTGATTAAAATATCAAATCTGCAAGCAGCAGAATTAACGATTTATAGTTGCTCACAACTGTCAATGGGTTCTTGAGCACCATCGATGTATTCTTATAATCTATCGATAAGTTAAAATTCTATTTTTCAATTACATCAATCGGTTCCTGTAGCCATCAATGACGACACACCCTTAATGAGTCACTAATGACCATCGATGGTTTTATGGCTAGAATAACTATCGAGCTGATTTTAACATCATTTCACCTTATACATGTCTTAGACCTGCATTCACCTATATTATATCATCTCAAATAAATATTAGTACCAAATGAGAGTTTGCTATTACTCAAACAAGAGGTATTGGATGGACTACGTCCAAACAATTTGCCCATTTTGATAATAATTATCTCATCTATAATGGTAGTGGATTTACTATAGTCATTCTTTACATCATTACAAACATCATAATCGGTGGACAACAAAAAGTCTCTCATGCGTGCTTTCCAATAGGTGTAGTTTGTCCCATCGAAAAGCAAGGGTCAGTTAACTGCATGGCTTTAGGAAAAGCCATTGCATTGGTCAAACTAGACATCTCTACACTAGGTTATAAATCATAAAGATAGAAAATAGGCTCTGATACCACTTGATGGATCTAAAATGTAAGCCTAGAAGAGGGGGAGGGGGGGAGGGGTGGATAGGATTGCCCACTGTTTTTCGAGATATCACATTATATGCAGCGGAATAAAATAGGTAATAAGTAAAATTTTAAGCAATGCAATAATTATTAAAAAATTACAACCAGAGTACATGAGATTTTATAGTGGTTTAGCTAAATAATTCTATATCCACTTTTTCTTCTCACGAAGGGCCTTCCTGACTATGTAAAAGTTCACTCGAAATACAAATTCAATTTAGTAGGCTTACAAGAGCAAAACCCTAATTTCTTTAAAACTAGCTATCTAATCTAAACTTTCATGCACGAGTATCTATAGCCATAGCTAGTAACCAATTTCTAAATTCATCTCCGAGTTGAGTGTCATAACCCCTAAATTTTCCCCAGCCTTAGTGCTCTATAAAAACAAGATTAAACTAATAAAAATAAATAACAATTAAGCACAATACAGAAAGATATTGTAGCCCTTTTTTATTAAGACTATTCTTTAAAAGATTTATTGCGGATATTTGGAAGAATGACGACTATGACGAGATCCAAGGGCTCCTTACTAAAATAATCCTGAGATATTGTGCGCAATGAGAAAAAGTATGTCAAGACTCCAGGGGTCAAAACCTTCAAATAAATCTCTTCTCAAATCAAAACGTAGACTGCTCCTTTCTCTCTATCTCCTCCAATGTTATATAGCCTTCAATAGGTCAGGAAAGAGATATCCTTAAAGTGATAGAGTTTGGATATCAGAAGGAACGATAAATAGCTATGGTTAAAACATCAAATCTACAATTAGCTTAGTAAACCATTGATGGTTGCTCACGATCATCGATGGGTTGCTAAGCATCATCTATGAGTTTCTGTATTCCATCGATAAGCTAAAATTTAATTTTTGGAATTTTATGAATCGATTTCCGCAAGCATTGGTGATTGCACACCCATTGATGGGTCATTGATGACCATCGATGGTTTGATGGTTGAAATCAACTATTAAGCTGGTTTTCAAGTCATTTTACCTCGTATACATATTATAGATGTATTCACATTACTATATTATCTCAAATAATTTTTAGAATCATAGGAAAATTTGTTGTCACGCAAACAAGAGCTATTGTACGGATTACATCCTAACAATTATTAATATGCTAAAAAATTAGGCTGATAATGAGGTATTATAAATTTGTGTAATTGCCAAGTGACAATTGATGAATAAGACTTAAGGATTAAGAAAATCATCATTGATTTGACGTGTAACAAACAACACACTAAAAAATGTTTCATGTAATTAGGTAGACAAATTCTCAATTAACTTTCCTAAGTAATAAATGAGAGCAAGGAGTGTGTCTGCATAAGTCACAGTTTCTTCCGAGTACATATATAATTGTATCTCCCAGCAACGACCGGTGTCCATATGTCTGGATATGCTTGTATTGATCTCCGTATAATGTTCCCTGAATTATCCTCTGCTATCTTTCTTTCGTGTCACTAGTACAAGTTGGCCTATCCTATGATCCAATAGTGCACCTGTCCACGTAATTGCAATTTAACTTCTTATTAAAGCCGTTGTCCACAACTTTTGGACTTCATGAATACTATTCTAATTAGCTCTGTTCTATTTTATAAAAAATGCAAAATAAGGAGGAAAAAACATGTACCCTGGTGCTCTATGCCAGTTGTACAATAGCTATGCGATATTCTTCTTGTGCACATATATCGTGTCGAGTGTCAAAGAACCCTGCCATTGCATCAAAAGTTTAAAGTTGTCATAAGAATTGAGGGATTCAATTTAACACGTTAATATGCCTCACCAGGTTAAGCGTTCGTTCTACGGGTTAAACTTGGACTCGCTCAAGTGTATTAATTTTTCATGTGCAAAAATCCAATTTGAATTTGTGGTCGGCAAAATTTGAATATGGGTTGCTCTTATATTATATAAAGTTTCCCGCCACTACACCAAGATTTCAAAGTTGTAAGTGAAGGTTGAGGGTTATAATTTAATACTTTAATATGCCCCCTGCAAGTAGATGTTGTTGGGATTGTGTCTTTGATTCTTTATATAACTTCATGAGAATTAGATAGAGTTAGAGATCTATCATGATTAGGAGATTAGGTCTCATCATGATTAGGAGTTTGAATCATATTCTAATTAGGAAGTTAGGCTAGAGATAAGATTTTGGTTTCCCTATATATATATATATTTCTATTGTTGGAGGAAAAACTAAGTAGAGGAGAGAGAGCCAATATTTTTGTAATCTAGGGTTAGCAGAGGGCGTAGCCTGATTTAAGAATATTGTGCGAGAGGCGATGATTTCGTAGACTGGCTGTGCAAAAGATTACATCATTGGGAGAGGGTTTCACAGTCTTTGTCCGTGCAAAAGATTGTAGGAGAGAGCTTTGAGATAATATGAGAGTTGATTATGTATGTGAGGTTGAGAGATTGAGAGACGATAGTTGAGTGGTTTCTTTTATAGTTCTCCCTAATACATAGTAGATTTCTCATATTGTTGCCCGTGGATGTAGGTCGAAGTTAGTCGACCGAACCACGTAAATCTCGATGTTCTTTCTTCTTGATTGCGGTTGTTTTATATCTTTTTGATTGTGGTTGGCTTCCGAGAAGTGAAGATCGTAGTAGGTGGGGAGACTACAATCCCCAACAAGTGGTATCAGAGCTATGATGATGGATCCGGGAGTGAGTTCGCAAGATAGAAGACGACGTCGTGCAAGATTGAAGATCGACAGTGTTACAAGAATCAAGATGAAGAAAAAGAAAAAAAAAGAAGATTAATTTGCCTTTTGATCGAGGGTTTGGAGGCAGATTTTGATAATCCAGGAGTTGATCCCTAGGTTTTGGAGTGCTCTGAACACAATGGGAGGGTCTAATTTTTCAGATTATGCTCAGATTAGCCAAAAAGTGCTAAAAAGTTTTGATGATGGTAGCAAGACAAATCTGATAGCAAATAGGGAAAATGAATATGCAACAGATGAGACTGGCGTAGAGAATCAGATGTGATTCTAGTAGTAGAGTTATTAGCATATAATTATTCAGAGTCATCACGGGAGCAGTAGTTGGTTGGTGTGTAGACTCAAGGAGGACAATGCCAGATTAGGTACGCCTTGCAAGCAGGCATGTCTAAGTGACACATGCTGATGAAGATGATGTCATTGGACATGAACATGATGAGCGTTCATATTCAGTCCAAAGCAAGCGATAGAGGAGATAGAGACATCTGACTCATAGTGTGGAGTGGGAGAGATACACCGATATGATTCAAGATGAGCAATGCAGGTGGAGCACAATGACAACAAGCGGGGAGAGGCTAATGTCAGGCTCAAGTTGGGAAGACAAGCATGGTTGATTAGCTTATGATATTAGAGGTGGTGAAGATCTCTTGGTGCGTACAAGAGAGGTGGAGACGCCACAATGAGACAGATGAAAGTGAGGGTCATAGGGGCATCTAGTTGGAGCATAGGTGCTTCGATTGGAAGTGTGAAAAGGAATAGAAAACTCTAGTGGGAGAGCCAAAGTTTTAAGACGATGATGATATATCATCAAGGAAGTTTGGGAATCAAATCCAATGTGAAGATTATTGGGATTGAGTCCTTAATTCTTTGTATAACTTCATGAGAATTAGATAGGGTTAGAGATCTATCATAAATAGGAGATTGAGTCTCACCATGATTAGGAGTTTAAATCATATTCTAATTAAGAAGTTAGGCTAAAGATAGTGTTTTGGATTCCCTATATATATATTCTTCTACTGTTGAAGAAAAAACCAAGCAGAGGAGAGAGCCAATATTCTTATAATCTAGGGTTAGTAGAGGGCGTAGCCTGATTTAATAATATTATGTGAGAGGTGAGGGTTTTGTAGACTTTGTCTATGCAAAAGATTACATCATTGGGAGAGGGTTTCGTAATCTTTGTCCATGTAAAAGATTATAAGAAAAGTTCTTTTGAGAAAATATGAGAGTTGATTATATATGTGTAGGATGTCTAAAAATCACAATATATAGCTGATCCCTATTAATGAAAGTTATAATCAGATGACTTTCATGCCAACAAATAAAAACTGCAAATGGAGAAATTTTTACATAGATCGAGAAGAGTTACAATTCAATGACACTTCCAATAATTTATGAAAACTCTATGCAGTGGTCTTCACAATCAACTGTGAGAGTTACAATTTGACCCCATAACAGCTAAAGCGAGGATTACTGAACAATGGTCCTTGCAACGCTTCATAGAAGAGGTTACAAGTCAGCTAACCCTTTCTAAACGCGAAACTCATCTTCACGTTACAATTCTTAAAACGCAGACGACCCTCGTGTTTCCAAGCTGCAACAAACGAAACGCGAGCGGCCCTCACGTTTTTGACGTTTGGTCAAAACCCAACTCTGCGTCTCAATTCTAAGATGCGGAGTTAGGGTCCTGAACGTCAAATCGGGCGTTTGTCTCATTCAAACATGAGTTGAACGGTTTCAAAACTGTTTTCCCCACGATCTGAGGAAATCACGCCTACTTAGGAGCGGATTAGGGGGGGGGGTAGTTATAACTCCTTATCCTCCTATAAAACCTCAACAAACTCACAGATTAGAGGGTCGAGTTAGTTCCAAGGGCTAAAGATCGGATTTTTGAGGATCTTCTTGATATCAACAGTTCCAAGGCAGTTCAACTCAGTTTTGGGTGCATTCATCAGCAGCTAAGGACGGATCTTGGAGGAGATTGGCATCTTCAACTTCAGCAACAAACAAATCTATTTGGCATATTAACCAATTATTCGATTTTAACAACTCTTTTCACAGAGTTTTAACTCGTTCTGAGTTCTGAAACTCATTAAGAGTTATCCATCAAACTTGCCACACAAGTTAGTTGTTCCTACGGGATAAGACAGTCGGATCATCAACGGAGAGCAAATTCAACGCAAGCATCCGAAGGAGGCACTCTATCGCTACCGTGAATAACCTAGAATTAAACAAAGGGGTAAATCTAGATCATTCTCCTCTCTTTTGTAATCGAGAATTCAAATTATAATTAAGACCGAGAGAATACAAATCAATTTTCTTTCATTTTACTTACTATAAATTTTTCACAAACAAAAGATGACGACTCCGCTGGGGATTAGCTTATCTGACGAAGAAGTGGTGGTGTAATCCGATGTCCACCTCACGGGAACAACTGTCAAAACTGTCATCGAAGAGTTTGACCAAGCTAAGTACGAGGAGGCACTCTCCTCTGGATCGCTTAGCCCCAAGGCTAGGCGCGACACTCGCAAGATCTCCAAAGAGATCAAAACTATTGCTGACATGCCAAAGAAAGCCCTCTCCTTTGGCTAAAATTCATCAAACAACCCCTCATCTAAAGGAGTGGGCTTAGCCTCTGCCGAACTCGTCCAACGAGTTGAGCGTTCCACGTCCGCATCAACATGACGTGCTAAGGGTCACAAACGGCCTATGGAGGAGGCGAGCTCTATAAACGCTGATGACGTTGCTGCAAAAGATTTGAATCAAGACAAAAAGAACGCCACTCGAAGACGGAGAAGATCCATATGACGAGCGCATCTGTGAGAAAACCAATCTCTTGCCCAACGCGAGGATCGTGTTTTTGAGGCTCTTCCCAAGCACAACGTTTCCACCCCAGAACGCATACTTCACGTCAATGAGCCTAATTATGAGCCTCGGCTGATACAGCTGAAACACGACCCTCAGTAGCACGTTGTTCCTCCAAAACGCAGCCCTTAGGAAGGCATTGCCAAAAATAAACGCACATCTCACATGTGAGTTCAAGCAAAACATGAACCTCAAAGGTCCGTTTCACCAACCAAACGCGACCCTCAATGGTACGTTCAACCAAAACATGACCCTCAGAGGTCTGGTTCATTATTTAAACATAGGCCTCAGCCTAATGTTTACAAATCCAAACGCGACCCTTGCTTTTCTTCTCAAGAACGCGACCCCCGCGTTTCTTCTCAAGAACGCGACCCTCGCGTTTCTTCTCAAGAAAGCGACGTGGTCCGCCAAGTTCAAAAAGGTCAACATGGGTTCAAAATCCATGTTCGACAAGAATTAATCTTACCCACTCAAAAGCAGGGGGTGCCATCTCTTTCCTCGTGCCTAGAAAGAGACCCCTCCCAGGTGTCTGATTTACGGGAATTGCTATCGAGAGGGAGACCAACACAGCAAGGAGCTCATTCATGCCAGTCTGAGCAGCTTATATCAGCAGTCCTTTCAGAATGCCACTGCTGTACAACTAAACCTCATAAGTTTATGTTCGATAGATTGGCTAACGTCGCTAGACCTACCAAGCGACAACGTCATCATAAGAAGAAGGTTTCTAAAACTGAATATCCCAAGGTCACTATCAATGTGATCGGCAGAGGGAAAGCCTCAACTCCTAACTCTGATGAATCAGAGAGAAGTCATTCCCTAACTGTTTGAAAAATTTGTGACGAGTTCGAAGGGAAAGCCTCAACTCCTAACTCGGACAGGAACCATCTGCTCGGTTAACTATCAAAGGTTGGCTAAGAGGATCATTTCTGATTATGAACATTTGGTAATTGCTGAATCTTAATCTTCAAGCTCCATCGTGGCAAGGGAGGCTTCCGTTTACATGACTGGATGCCCTGAAGACTTAGCCAAAAGAGTTGACAAACATCACGTCATACTACAGGCACAACAGGAGACACTTCTTCAGATGAAGGATATGCTGGCCCAGCTCCTTGCAGAGAAAGGCCAAAAACCTGAATCTTCCTGGAGGACGATGTCAAAGGGAAAGCAGAAGGCGCACGAGAATTCAGATTGTGAAACTCACAACCTAGAATCCTCTTCTGAAAACGAAAAAGAGATGGAAAGAGAGCTACATCCTCAGTCATCTAAAGTGGATGAGCTAGAAGCCCACCTTAACGCAATCGCTAACAAGAGCAAACTTTGCGAGGAAGGAGTGGTACGATCTTATCCTGCTGAATGGGATACAACTCCCTACCCACCAAAATTCAAGGCCCCAACTCTGCAACCTTTTGACGACACAGGATTGCCAAACCAACACATCTATTACTTCAAGTCACAGACTAGAGATGTAGTGGCAAATGATGCTATCCTGACCTGTTTGTTCATCGGCACTCTTAAAGGAGTTATCTTTGAGTGGGTTATGAAACTACCTGCTGGATCTATTCAAAAATGGGTAGATCTAGAAAGGCTTTTCTTGGCCAGGTTCTTTGAGGACGACACGGAAGTCTCATTCCCGACTCTTCTTGCCACTAAGTAGAGGAAAGGAGAGTCCATCAAGAGTTATGTTGAAAGATTCCGCAGCATGGCATTACGATGCCCGTCAGGTATGACCCAATCGACCTTGGTTAAAACTTGCAGGTACAATTTGTAGACCCAACTCCTTGCTCAAATAGGGGTGGCAGAATGTCGTTCCTGGAGACAACTAGTTTCACAAGGAGAACAAGCCAAAGAAATCATTGCTCAGGTCAACGCTGAAGAAATTCCCCAACCAAAGCCGCTGCAATAGCACAACTAGCATAATGCTCCTCGGTCCAAGGGGAAGGAGACTCTGGCTGCCGATACCAATACACGGGCATCACCGGCTAAGCAAGGCAAAGCGTCGAATCCACCAAGAGTGCCCAAGTAGTATTAATTTAAGGAGGAGAATGTAGATAGTTCCAGCTACTTCGGAAGAACAACAAGCTGCAGCTCCCTGAAATCAGAAAACCAGATGAAGCAGGAAAGGTGGATGATCCCAATTACTATCGTTATCATCAGTTCTTGAAATCCTACCAAAAAATGTTATGTTTTTAAGGATATTTTACAAAATCTGGTGAATGCTAACGTGCTCACACTGAAGCCCGAACAGAAGACCATATCCACTGAATTGATAGAGGTCCAATTCGGTGATTTCCCTCCAATAGCAGCTGCAGACGGTGTGATCCCCATCCACAAAGGGGAAATGCATATGAAAAATACTGACTTACATAGTCAGAAAAGCAGGGGGTTGGTACCCCTCACTACCTCAAAAGGGGAGATCATGTGGGTCCATCCTAATCTGGTTGAAGACCAACAGTGGACGAACACCATGTCCAAAAAGAAAAGAGGTAAGGTTAAGTCATCTAACATGATTAGCCCCTCCTTAAATGAGAGTGATGATCATCTCTAACCTCTCGCTGACTCAGAGGAAGAGAGGCTTGTCCTGGCAGCATACCCAGGAGGCAACCCTAGCACCCGGTCAGGAAAAACTTATTTGAAAGACTATGATCAGAATGCTCAAGAAACTGAAGAACAATCCCAAGACGCTGGGGGTTTTGTCCCAAAGAAGTCAGTTGATAAGGGGAAACAAAAGGAAACCTGATTCAACAGAAATCTTCTCCAGGATCCTGGAGAATCAAGCGCTCCCTTCCAATTTATGTCATAGCGCAGCTGGTTAACATACCTGCCAGGATTACTCTGTATGAGCTCCTGAAGTTGTCCAAAACTACCAAGGAAGCTCTGATTGAAGCATTGAGGAACACGGAAAGCTTTATTACCCAAGTCATTCCAATTCATGAAGCTTCTAAAGATCAATCTTGCCTGCAATGCCTGCAAGCAGCAAGAAGTCTATCATGCATATCGTTCACTTAGGATAATATGCAGGTAAAGCACAAGCATGACAGCCCTTTGTACTATACAGGATACATTGGGTCTTTAGAAATTAGCCATGTGCAAGTTGACCCGGGCTCAGCGCTCAGCATCATGCCTTACAGGGTCATGTAGGTCTTAGGGATTCCTATGCACTGGTTGAACACCACTCAGACCACTATCTTCGGTTTCAACGCTAACAACACTCGGCCCCTGGGAAAGATCAAGCTCAGGTGTCAAATTGGAGATCTCAAGTCCGAAGTGACTTGTTATATCATAGATGTGGACACGTCCTATAATCTATTCTTAGGACGACCATTGATTCATGCAAACCACATTGTCCCGTCTACCCTACATCAGGTCATGAAGTATGTCAATGATGAAGGGGAAGTTCGAACCCTAATCGCAGAAAAGTATGCGTTCAAAGGGGTAGAAAAAATCCATACAGATTCTGTTTTCTACCTAGAATCTCAGGAGAAAGAAGATGTTGATAGTGGCAACGAAGCCGACATTGAACCAGATCCTAAAGAAGATTGGCCATGGGAGTTAAACTTCAATGTAATGGGTCAGAATGAGAGCAATAATAATGTACCGAGTGAGGGCGAGTGGTGCATTAACGAAGATTTTATTTTGTCGTACTTGTTTGATGAATCCTCTAACAATGAACAAATAGAGAATGATACTAATGCAGGAACTGACGGGTGGCGCACATTGTACGCAGAGGCATCACTCACGTTACCAATCGAATCCTCCTTTGCTTCAGATGAAGAAGTAGAAGATGCCCATAAGGCTTTCTTTAAAGTCTCGTCCAAAAGGAAAGGGCAGAGGCTAATCCACTTCCGTAAAGTCAAACCCGAAGTACTCAAACGAGGAAGTTCGGAGGAAGATGATGAGGTCCCTTAATTTCATTACCATGAACCTAATTCCATCCACTTAATGAAACGAATGGGTTACAACTTTAACGAGAAAAGGTTTTAAACTTCAGAAAAGGAAGACGAACACCAATTCGAATGTCTCTGACTCCAGAAGGAAAACTTCCCAAATATTATCAAAAGACTAGAAGAGGAGTAGGTTATGTCACAACCCCTTCTCCTTCGGAAAACGAAACGTGTGGCTGTTTATGTCAAGACCACTCATCCAGAACATCCTCATGGGAATCCGATGTCAGTGTCGGACCTTTCTTCAAAATTTTGATTGTGAACATGTTTTCAACTAGCCACACAGATGAAGATGCATGGGGTGATGAAGAATTGATTGGATCAACTAATGACCCTTGGATCAAACGCCTTAACCTCTTGTGGGATATGCGTTTCGAATAACGCGAGCTGCCTACTGAAGATAAGGTGATCCAGGTCAACATGGGAAGTGAATCCGACCGTAAACCTATTTTTATAAGTGAAAGCCTATCACTATCTGAGAAAGAAGATCTATATCTCTTATTCGAGAGTACATAGACGTCTTTGCTTGGAATTATGAAGATATGCCTGGCCTTGACCTAAGAGTAGCTATGCATCGTCTTAACATAGATCCAGACGTCAAACCCATCAAACAACGCAACGTCGGTTTCGCCCAGAGATCATGTAGGCAATTGAGTAAGAAGTTAAAAAGCTTATAGACTCAGGCTTCGTCAGAGAAGAACAACACCCGGACTGGGTAGCCAACATTGTTCTAGTCCTCAAGAAGAACAGTAAGGTTCGAATATGCATCGACTTTTGTGACCTCAATGCAGCTTGCCCGAAAGACGAGTTTCCGCTTCCCATCACGGATGTCATGATCGATAACACCTGCGGGTATGAGAGAATGTCTTTCATGGATGGATTCTCTGGGTACAATCAGATTAGAATGTATCCTGAAGACGAAAATCATACTACTTTTAGAATACCATTAGGGATATATTGCTACACAGTGATGCCCTTCGGCTTGAAAAATGCAGGTGCAACTTATTAACGTGCAATGAACACCATCTTCCACGAACATCTGCGTAAGAAAATTGAATGCTACGTTGACGACATAGCAGTAAAAAGTCAACATAAAGATGAGCATCTTACAGACCTGAGGACAATGTTCGATATCATGCAAGCACATCAGCTGAAGATGAACCCGACAAAATCGTTCCTTGGCGTATCGAGTGGAAAATTCCTGGGATTTATTGTCACATCCAAGGAAATTTTTCTTGATCTAGAAAAAATTCGTGTTATCCAAGACATGCTGCCTCCGAAGAATCTCAAAGAACTCAGAGGTTTGTATGGCAGATTGGCCTACATCCAGAGATTTATATCCAATCTCTCGGGGCGCTGCCAACCCTTCTCTAAGCTCATGAAGAAAGGAGTGTCCTTTGTTTGGGATGGAGATTACCAAATAGCATTCGAGGAGATTAAGAGATATCTCACCCAACCACTGGTTCTTGTGGCCCTAATATTGAGAAAACCATTCCTGTTATACGTACGAGCCATGGACCATTCTCTTGGAGATTTATTAGCTCAGAACAATGATCAAGGACAAGAGCAAGCCATCTACTACTTAAGTAGGACCATGATGGGAGCCGAACACCGGTATAATCCGGTTGAAAAAGAATGTCTCGTTTTGGTATTCGCAGTCCAAAAAATGCGACATTACCTGGTAGGACAAACAATTCGTGTCATTTCAAAGGTAAATCCCTTGAGAGTTCTGATGACGAAACCATCATCTCTAAATTGTCGGTTTGCAAAATGGGCCATCCTCTTGTCACAATATGACATGCAATTTATGCTCCAAAAAGCAATCAAGGGTCAAGCATTGGCAGACTTTCTAGCTGATCACTCGATGCCAGGGACATCTAAGTTGTATGAAGAATTACCCGGTGAAGTCACTGAAGCTTGCATCACTCAAGAAGCCATGCAAGTGTGAAAATTATTCTTCGATGGTGCATCCAGAGCAAATCCTCATGGAGCAATTACCACTAGAGTAGGAGTAGTATTCATCTCTCCAAACGGTCACGTGATCCCAAGAGGATTTTTCCTGATCGAGCCCTGCACCAACATTATAGCCGAGTATAATGCTCTGTTATTAGGAATACAATTTGCTGAAGAACTTAATATTCGGCATTTCGAGGCTTACAGTGACTCTCAGCTCATCATAAATCAAATCCGAGGGGAATACGAAGTGCGTCATGAGGATTTGATCCCGTACTACTTCGCAGTGCTAAAGCAAGCTAAGAAGTTCGAAGGTTTCTTCATTGTATACGTTCCACGAGTTCAGAATGCTTATGCAGATGCTTTAGCCTTGTTGGCAACTTCATTAGCGTTTCCACCAGGGGCTGAAACAATGATTCCAATCACGGGGCACGAGCTATACTGTTCTAAGATTCCTATAGAGGAAAGTTCAGACAAGACAACAGCAGGAGAAGTCTGCACAATCTCCATGGAGCTTGAATCCAGGGATTGGTGGTTCCCGTATATTGATTATTTCTTATACAGGATCTTTCCCGATAATTCTAAGGAAGCAGCCTCTATCAAACAAAAAGACCTCCGATTCTATTACGATACGGTTTTCCAAATATTGTATTATAAATCACATGATGGAGTTTTGCTTCGATGCCTTTATCAAAAGGAAGCAAATGAGGCTCTCAAGGAGGCTCATGATGGAATGTACGGAGCCCATCAACCCGGGGCTAAGTTGGGAGTTTGCCTCCGACGAATTGGCTATTATTGGCCAAAAATGTTCTCAGACGCAGTTGACTACACTAAACGTTGTCACGCATGTCAAATTCAAGGTGACTTTATCCATCAAGCGTCAGAGAAATTACATCCCACATCTGTGTTTTGGCCGTTCGAAATATGAGGTATGGATGTTGTGGGACCAATCTCTCCTGTGACTTCTAAAGGACACCGGTTCATTTTGGCTGTAACTGATTACTTCTCCAAATAGGCGGAGACAATCCCGCTAAAAGAAGTTAAAACTTCGAATGTGATTAAATTCATCAAACATCACGTCGTTTACCGTTTTGGAGTCCCGAGACGGATAGTTCACGACAACGGGACACAATTCGTCAGCTTCGGATTTTAGAGATTTTATAATAAATTTAGAATCCAAAGCATTACCTCTACGGCATATTATCCGCCAGTAAATGGCCTTGCAGAAGCTTTTAACAAGAGCATTGTGAAGCTTCAAAAAAAGTTTATTTCCAAGAGCCGACACGATTGGGATGAAAGACTCGGCGAATGTCTGTGGGCCTACCGCACAATGGTGAGAACCCCTACAAGAGCTATGCCATTCTCTTTAGTATACGGTTGCGAAGCTGTGCTACCGTTAGAAATTTAGATCCCTTCCCTGAGAGTCGCCATCGCAACCGGAATGACAGAGGAAGAGAAACATCAACTGCACCTTCAGGAACTTGAAGCCTTAGATGACAAGCAACTTCAAGCTCAACAGTAGATCGAGTTGTATCAAACCCGCATTTCTAAAGCCTATAACAAAAAGGTTAAAGAACTGATTTTTAAGAAAGGCGACTTGGTCTTAGCCGTCAGACGACCCATGGTGATGACACACAAAACTAAAGGGAAGTTCAAGCCCAAATGGGAAGGGTCATTCGTAATAGAATCAGTCTATTCAAATGGAGCTTATCGCCTCATCGATCAAAAAGGAGACAGGCTCATGATGCCGATTAACGGGAAATTCCTTAATAGATACTTTTCGTAAGACATGTAGCCCCCCTCTTGGTCTCTCAAACTTCAGTCGATTCAGGTTGGGGGGTTGCCATTTTAGAGTGTATTTTAGGAATAAATGTTTAATTTTCCTGTTTTGTATGTCGTTAAGTTAACACTACACCTCTGACGATTAAAATTTTCTAGAATTATTCTAAGTGGTAATAAAGAGAATTTCGATTTCATGCTAAGCTAACACTACACTTATGTCATTTACAATATTTTTCATTGTCCTGAATTAGATTTCAACATGAGAGACGATGAAAGACAAAATGATATCATTCTCATTCAAAATTGTTAATTCGATACAAAGTGATGATAATCGAAATGAAAATGATTATTCCCCAGCCAAAAATAGTATAAAATTTAAGCATCAGGATTCATCAGCTTAAAGGACTTCAGTCTGGACTTGAATACAGACAGCTTCTCTTCTGAGCGGCCCGGACTCGTTCTTTAGTCTCCTTTCTGAGTTCTCCTTCAACAGGCACCGCAGCAACAATCTTTCTCTGAATTCCCTCAGATGCATGGAGTGTGCTCCAAAAATCCTTAAAAATGTTATCACTTTGAAGCTGAAGCCTTTTTCTAACATCCGCATATTGAGCCAACTGGGCTTTCATCTAGTCGAGCTCAGCCTCTAATCAATCAATGACTTCTTCAATGACACGAATATCAGAAACCACACTATTTATATCAGTATACACCTGAGTATGCTACTCTCTTAAGGTCGTTATGCGAGCCTTTTTATCAGATAAATCCTTACGAAGGATCTCTTGATGATGTATCTTCGAGATTGTAGCCAAGGAGAGAGCCTGCTCCACTTCAGATTTTAGATTGGTGCACTGTAGCCCTGTAAAAGCCGCCAACTCTGCTTCCAAGAGGATGACACTCCCCTTACAATGTTCGGTCCATGACACATCACCTTTATCCTTGACTTTATCTAAACAACTGGTTAAGATGGGTTCAAAATCCTTAAAGGAACCACCCTTAAGACTGACGACATCAATAGTCATCTGTATCCAATATTCTAATTCCTTGATTAGTTTCCTCAGAGCTCTCGAACGAGGAGGAGGAGCAGTTGGATAGATCGGACCCGTATACTCATTACGAGTAGATGGAGGAACAACCTCGGAAGGATGGCCTTCACGTATACCTTGGTCCTTGATGAGAGGAGGAGAAGCGGATTCTAAACCCTCGATGGGCAATATCTCATCGGTTCCCACTCCCTCAGGAATGAAAGGAATTGATCGAAGTGTTTCATCCTCGCTATCGGCCAAGCATGCAACAGGTGCAGATTTCATCGCATCTCCAATCAATTTGGCCCTCTTAGAGTTTTTGGCAGCGACAGGTTTTCTCTTACGAATTCTCCTATCATATTCGCCTTCCTCTTCAGCAGTAAGGGCCTTTTTACCTGATCTTAAAGAGCGAGGTTCAAGAGCGGGTGCTTCCTTAGGAACTTCCTCAGCTACCTTGTCTTCAGGAGGGTCAGCAATTAACGACCCCTCTTCAGTCCCCATAGGAACCTCTTCTTTAGAAGGCTCAATGGTGGGCAACTCCTTTTGGGCTTCGACAGCTCCGACCGCTCCTTGTTCATAGGATAGATACTCCTCTATTCCTGGTAAATGAGTCTTGGTAGAACCGCTTCTCGATTTGTATAATTTCTGAATCTCGCTTATACACAAAGTGCAGATATCATATTCCAGGATTTGAGAAGCCTTATTAAACCAGTCGTGGAAGTCCGCAATGGTAGAACAGCCAGGCAGTGAGTTGGGTATGGTAAAGTGTGCGTGAGTTCCTCCGATAGAGAAGAAGTATCACACGCGAGCCCCTTCAAACAAATTCCCAACCTGAGTTAATGTCGGGTTAGGGTTGCCAACATAAAGCTGATCATATCCAAACTACCTGGCAAATCGAGAAGGCATGTAAGGTTCAATGATGCACTTCTCTCTTAAACGATAGACCAGATAGCCTAATCTGATCATGAGAAGCTATCTGAAGGTGCCTTCTTCCAAAGAAGACGAGCGTTCGAAAAGCACGTCTGTAAAGCTAGCACTCTCCCCATCAGCTCCATCAAAGTCAAGAGCGCAGCAAAAGATTCTATACTTGTCTTCCTGAGACAAAAGTAGTCGAGCCTTGACTATATAGGCATTAGTCCATGTGGCCGACTTCAGCCTCTGTACAAAGTGAATATAAGAGTCATCGTCTTCAGATACCCCCGTCATTAATGAAGGGCAATGTAACACGAACTAGGCTACCAAGTATGTATATGGCACTGGTACACGTAGTTAGGGAGCTTTCCCAGCTTTCCTCCCAGTAGCCTTAATTCCCCGGGTGCCAACAAGTTCAGAGGTTAACATCCTTAAGCCACTTTGTACGCAGCCTACCATAGTAGTGAGGAGGCTCACGGGCCTCCCATGAGCTAATAAGACAGCTGGGTATACAACCTCAGCTAATATCGCCTAGACTGGTTTTGATGGTACTACGTACCGCTTCAACCAGATCATCAAGAAGCCAGCGAGGAGAGCCACGTCAAAAATAGGAATTGTTGTCTGGTAGTGAAAACTTTTAAATTTGACACCAGCGTCGAACCCATCTTCCACGTGCTCGTTCTTGTAGGTAGCGTTGGAAGCCTTAATCCGGGTTTTAACGTCTTTGGGAGAAATGGCAGCAAGTCGGGTTATGGCCTCATCTTTCTAACTCAAGTTCTGAAAGAGATAGTCCGCCCATGCAGTATGCATAAGACCCCCTCCGCGCATCCTAACAACCTAAGCACATATGTGGAAGTGGCACATCAGCTCCCAAAAGGTAGCGTAAACTTCTGGGTGTGCCATTCTTAAAATAGAGAGCTCTTTAGTAGTAGGGATGAATTCTTCATAGGGCATCCGACCCAATGACAGCCTAGATATTGCTTGCATCTCATGGAGAGTAAAGCCTAACTCCCCAACAGGTGTGCAGAATGTGCAGCTGTCCGGGTTGTATCTCTCTAACATGGCAAAAAAATTAGGATAGCTTTGAACAATCCTACGCCTAGTAGCTAACACCAGGATCGTGAGACCCGATTGAACGAGTGGTTCCTTAAGCTCCTCAAGAACAAAATCCACCATCCGAGTCCACCAACCTCCTTCTCCAGAACAAACCCATACTGGGGACCTGAACGTCTGCGCATAGAATTCACCATGAGCCGCGATGAACTGGCGAATGAAGACATTCGCTGGAAGTGGTGCTTCTTGAGCAAGATCCTTCTTCTCAAATAGGCTGTGTCTCAAACCCTTGAGTTGTCCCCCAATTTTTGTGCGAGCTTGTCGACCAAATCCAAGCGACACATTTTCTTTCTCCTTGACTATATCAAAAGTCAAACCTCGGTAACAACTCACATTTAAGAAGTAGGACATCGGATACATCCTCTTCATATTTGGGAGAAAGAGGAAGATGTTATTGACTCTCTTTAGCAGCTTTGAATCTTCTGCATGTATAAGATGGTTATCAGCTGCTATGTGATCTCCAAAAATAAACGCTAGTTTAGGGAATTGATCATGGCCAGCAGGAGTCTCCAAATCTAAGTCGGTGATCAGAGCTCTGAGAGTAGAGCATCGGGAGAATCGGAGCATACTCGTTCTCTCTGAGTCAGAGAAAGTGCATAACGGAATTCTGCCGTGAAGGCCAAAAACTTCATTCGTGTCAGAGCCGCCAATATACCCAAAATGATGCTCTTGCGAAAGCGGCACATTTGGAAGGAATACTGCAAAATCAAAAGCAAAGATTATCAGCTAAAATAAGTTATTGACATAAATATAAACACAGAGATCAAGGCCCACGTGTTAAATCTTAAACACAATGGGCCAGCCTCATGTTGAAAATACTAAACGCGAGAGTCGAGACACGCGTTGTAAATCCCAAACACGAGAGTCGAGACATGTGTTGTAAATACCAAACATGAAGGCCAAGACCTACGTTTAGAATTCAAAATGCTGGGGTCAACATCACGTTTCACAATGAACATAGAGTCCTAACTCCATGTTTTCATTAAATAGAAACGAGTCATCTTCCTCGTTGTCAAGAACCCATCTAGGATTTTCAGAAAACTTGTCACAGCAAGTTATTTTGATCACCACTTACCATGACAAGGAGGCCCACGCGACATCGATGGCGGCGACGATGTTCCTATAGAAACAAGAACACCGCTGGCGTCCCCAGCCGACGGCATTTCTGAACTCGCCCCGGTGACCTTATTGGAGCCAGAACTCATTCTTCGTGGCGCCATTGATGCAATCAGTCAAAAAAGATATAGATTGTCGGAGAAGACAAAGTCCACCGGAAATCTCATTGAAACTAAACGAGGGATCTCATTCTTAGAACTTTCCAAAAATAGAAAGAGACGAATGACTCTTGACGTGACCACATAGGTCTATTTATAACAGTCGTCAAGCTGTTAAAGCGGTATGAGATTCTGGGGAAGAATCCCAACTGTTCCGAAATGCTAGTTATGACGTTAAAAGATAAGGAGTCTTTTAGGCTCTAATCTTAACGTAGAATTCACATCCGCGTTCAAATTCCCAAATGCTAGGCCTAGACTAGCGTTACGAGAGTTCTTAACCTTGTGTTTTGAATCTCAAATACGAAGGTCACCTTTGCATTGCAATTCTTCCAAATGAAGAACATACCCTTGTGTTTTCAAACATGACACTTAGCCCTTAAGGCCATGAATCCTTTTATCAGAGTGTTAATCAAAATCTCTAAATCTTCTCAACCAAATCTAAGCCATTTTCAATTGGCAAACCTTTCGTCAGATTAACACAACACTTCTGATGATCATCATTCTCGCTGAGTTAGCATTTAGCCTGCATTTCTCCCAATGCAATGACAATTCTGTTAAAACCAACTTATCGATTCTCGTCAATAGAACGATAAGTCTCTAAAATCATTCAAATCATGATTAATTTACTAACTCTTCTTAGTAGAATAGTAAATAACCAATTTATCAACTCCCTTCAACGGGATGATAAAATCCTTAAAACCTTGTTCAAATCATCAAGTATCACAATTCATCACTTTAATGATAAATCATTTAGTAATCCTCCCTAGTGAGACGTTAAAATATCTTTCCTGTCATGTTAAAATTTCACCTCTGACAAAATTTACTTATCGACTCTCCCCAATAGAGCGATAAGTCCTTAAAATTACCCCGATCGTAATATCTTTCTTGTCACGTTAAAATCACACCTCTAACAAAATTCATTTATTGACTCTCCCTAATAGCGTGATAAATCCTCAAAATTACCCCGATCGTAATATCTTTCTTGTCACGTTAAAATTACACTTCTGACAAAAAATCCACTTATCGACTCTTTTCAATAGAGCGATAAATCCATAAAATTACCCCGATCACAATATTTTTTTCTGTTACGTTAACATCATACCTCTAACAGTTCAAACCCCTTATTTGAACCTTTTTATCACTTTACATAAGAAGTGTTCTCATAGAATCCCTAGCGGATTAAACTCTTTCCAAAATTATCCTTAGTGGTAATAAGGAAAATTTGTGAATTTTACTCTATGAGAAAATTTACGCCGAGTTAATAACACGCTTCTGGCACTTATAAACTTCTTTCAGTGTTTAAAGCAAAAGTATAACATAGGAAGAGTTCTACTAGTCAGTTCTAGTTTGGAAGAATAATACGTCTCTATCCTCAGCAGTTGAAAATTTTCTGGAGTTATCTCAAACGATAATAAAGAAGAATTTTCTAAATCAGGGTTATGGCAGAAGTCTATGCTAAGTTAGGATCACACCTCTGGCATTTCTCATGATTTTATTGCTTCAAGATCAAAACATGACATATGCAAGAAATAATAAGAAACCAATTTCACTTTTTATTCAAAAGCCAAAAGAAAGTGATACAAAGCAGAGCTATTCCTATGAAAAAGAATATTACAAAGTCAAGGTTCACTCGTTCATCAAATCGAAAGAAGTAAGTTGAGTTTTGACTTCAGTTGACTCCTCCTCGTGATTAGACTGCACCATGGCCTCAGCCTTCGCCCGTAATTCATCGTCAGTGGGTATGACGGCGGCCACCACCTCCTTCTTGGCATGTTCCAGGGCTTGAGCCTTCGTGTGATACTCCAAAAGACCGTTTGCATTCTTGGTGCTGAGGATATTGACTATGTTTTCTTCATGAGAAAGTTGAGCCTTTAATCGCATTACTTCAGCTTCAGCTTCAACAAGCCTTGTACGAAGCAAGTTCATAGAAGCAGTCGAGAGATCCAACTCCTCTTGTCTCTGAGCATTATGCTCTCAAAGCTCTGTGATCTGACGCTCCCTTTTAGCCAGGTTCCACTCCATCGCTTCTCGACGAGCCACTTCTTTAACTTAAAGGCCGGCCAAAATTGACATAATTTATGGCTGAAGTTCCCTGAGACCCAAGGCTTCGAAGCGCTGTAATGGTGCTTCCAAACGAGGAATAGCTTCTGAACAGCTCTCAAACCACTGAGTGTTTCCCACACTTCTAACTCCATTTAAGCATGCCTCTAGAAGAGGCCGGAAAGAGCTAAAAGTTCCCCGACCATCCATCATAAATTCAATCATCTTCTTCGCAAGACTATTCAGGTATCCTAAAGAGATTTGAAGGAATTCAGGTGTGCCCGTGGGGCTTGAAACAATAGTCGGTGATACCCCCAGCCATTAAGATTAGTGCGTCAAAGTGATGGCTAGCAGGCGATCCAGATGCTGAAGTTGCAGAAGCAATTGAAACATTCAATTGCGAAGGACTTGAGGTCAAGGCCATCATTGCTCTCACCTGAGATGTGCTCGGTGTAGCCCCTATTGGTGCAAGTGATATCTTCATTAATGCTGCCAGCAAAGCAGCTGTCGTGGATAAGCCAGACAAATGTTGCTCTTGCAGAGGAGCTGACACCTGCACGAGCTGTTGTTCCGTAGGAGGAGCCACAGTGGTAGTCTCGGGAGTAGGTGAACCTGCACGCAAAAAGGGTCGGAACGCAGAAAGAATATGCGGAAGAATTCGAAATAAACTAGGCTTATCGGTGATATAAAAAGGAAGATAACCAGATGCCTTATCGGATGAGACCTGGGGAGCATCATCAAAAGTAGTGATGTCATCCATAGAGTCATGCTCTTCTACCTCCTCGTCATCACCTAGCATATTGCCGACTCCAACATCATCATTATCTCTATCTTCATCAGCTGCATCACCATCCGAGGACGCTTCATAATCTATTTCCTCTTCATCATCGTATACAGCTGAAGACTCGGGAAGACTTGTGTCGGTAGCCGATTTAGTCATAAGTCCCGTTGTTGGACTAAGACTTGAACCGCCAGCCGATGGCATTAGTGCTGAAGGAGGAGGGGATAGATTCTCTTCACGGCCCTTTGATTCTGACACAGGAGCTTTAGGAGGGTCTACTGTTAGAGTAGATTCTACATCTATAGCCATTAATTCATCCTCTTCGTCCTCGGAAGGATGGTAAGAGGAAGCTTCACTTGATAGGGCTGGACCATGTGAATGGAGCCCAGCTCTATGTGGCAGGCCTATAAGTAAAGTTTCATGCTGTTCTTCTTCTTCTACCGCTCTAACAGCGTCGGCCATCATTTTTGGTTTCTACTGGCCTTTAGCAGGAGGAGACCCAATCATCAACTTCCGACGGGTCTGCTTATCGTATTGACCAGGTTCATCTGCTGAGAGTTTCCTCTTTCTAGCCGCTCTTGTTGTGGGAGTGTCAACCACTCGGGTTTCTTCCACTGGAGCAGGCTCGGCTGCTTGCTCCTCTTCTTGTTTAGAAGATGGGTCCTCGACAGATAAGTACTCTTTGATCCCTCTCAGATGAGACGTCTTAGACCCCCTCCTCGAAGCATACATACGTCTGATCTCCTTCAGAAAAGATGTATTCAAGTTGTAGTCAAGAACTTAAGAAGTAGTAGAATACCAATTACAGAAAGCCATGGAAGTATAGCAGTTGGGTGTCTTATGAGGAAACTTAAAGATAGCCTTGGTGCAACCAGCCACGGAGTAGTACCAAGCTCTGGCCCCTTCATACAGGTTGCTTACAATCGCGAGCTGAGGTCGAGGGTTTCCAACATACAGTTGATCATACCTAAATTGTCGAGCAAACCTATAGGGTTGGTAGGGATCAAGGAAACATTTGCCTCCCTACCTAAAAATTAAGTAGCCTGGCCTGATGGAGAGGAGCCAATGGAAAATAGCTCCGTTCGGCCGAGTGAATCCATTAGGACCTGCCACATCCTGGTACTTCGCTCCATATACCCCACCTTCAAAATCGGGAAAACAGCAGAAGATGTGGTAGTTCGTGTCTCGCGACAAGATCTAGTAAATCCGAACCATATACGTCCCCACCCACTTTGGAGATTCCAGTCGTTGTACAAACGGGGTGAATGAGTCGCCTAGAGGAGAGACTGCACTCATTAGGGGAGGACAATGAAGCACGTACTAAGCCATCAAATAAGTGCAAGGCAATGATATTCGGGTATTAGGAGTTCTGAAAGTCTTGTTACCACCAGACTCCACCTCCATAACATTAACAAAGTCCATGGCCAGCTCACGTAACCCGCTCTGTAAGCAGCCTACCATGGCATAAAGTAGATTCAATGGCCTCCCGTGCGTCAAAAGAACAGCTGGATAAATCACCTCAGTAGCAAGAGCATCAATTGGTCTGGTAGGGATGACACATCGCTTGAGCCATAGCATCAAAAATCCCGCCAATAGTGCCATGTCTGAGATGGGAATCTGAGCTTGATAGTGGAAGCTTTCAAACTCTGTGTGAGGCGGGAAAATGTCCTCCTTGGCTTCGTTGGTATAATGGGACCCTGCAGCATTGATTCGGGCCTGAAACTCATCCAAAGTGCTTACAGGTAATCTAGTCACTGGAGCCCTCTTATCTATCAAGTTTTGGAATAAATACTCCACCCAAGACACTTGTTTTATGCCGCCTCCTCGAGCCCCTGTTTGTTGCATGCAAATGTGAAAGTGACACATGACTTCCCAAAGGGTGGAATAAACTTTGGGGCTGGTTTTTCTCAAAATTTTAAGTTCCGTTGATCCCGGAACAAATTCTTCATATGGTAAGTCCCCGAGAAGAAGGCCTGAGATGTCATACATCTCATGAAGAGCGAAGCCTAACTCCCCCACCGGAGTGAAAAAGGTACAGGTCTCGGGGTTGTATCTCTCTAATATGGAGAAGAAGTGATAATGGCTCTGGATGATACCAAATTTAGTAGCCCTCATCGAAATCTTTAGGCTAGCTCGAGTAAGAGGTATCTCCAATTGGAGTTCTAATTCCGGAGAGTGAACCACCCTATCACCCGAGCCCACCACCCTATCATCGGAGAGTGAACCCAGCCAGGAGTTCTAAATCCTTGTGTGGGAAATTCTCCTTTCTTCGCTATAAACTTCTTGACAAAGGTATTTGTCAGACTTGCCACTTCACCAATTGGGTATTCCTTGGTAAACAAGCCTGGTCGTAAAGCCTTCACCTGTCTATTATAACCCGTTGTGCGAACCCCCTGAAATGTTAAAGTTCTGAAGGCAACTCTATCTTGTTCCCTAACAAGGTCCCAGTCCATACGCCTTGGGATGGTGGTGCACTGGAAATATGATATGGGGTACATTCTCTCCATATTGGGCAAGAAAAGGTGATGGTCTCCAACTTTCCTCTGCCATTTGTAGTCCTCGTCATAAGCAACACCTACTTCAAAGTCAACAAAATCTCCAAAGAGGAATCTTGGTTTGACTAACGGTTTACGGCTTAGGCTCTCAAGCTTTGCGTCTGTAACCAATATCCGAAGAGTTTCAGGAGAAGCCTAGGTGATCATCTCCACACGGCTCTTCTCAGTAATCCTGAAAACTAGGAGTTCTTGGTATAGATTGAATGTCATGTTTTGATTCACACCACCTTCATGCCCAAAATGATGGAAAAAAGGGAGAGGCTCGCTGGTATGGCACACTACAAAACAAAGAAAAGAGTCAGACAGTGCAAAGGCAAATCAGACGCGGAGATCGAGCCTCGCGTCGAGAAAAATCAGACGCGAAGATCGAGCCTCACATCAAGAAAAATCAGATGTAGAGATCGAGCCTCACGTCGAGAAAAATCAGACGTGGAGATTGAGCCTCGCTTTGAGAAAAATCAGACGTGGAGATCGAGCCTCGCGTCAAGAAAAATCAGACGTGGAGATGTAGCCTTGCGTCAAAAAAAATCAGACGCGGAGGTCGAGCCCTGCATCGAAAAATCAAACGAGGAAATCTAGCCCCGCGTCGAAAAAAAAAACCAAACGACAGAGTCCCAATCCTGCGTTATTGAAACGAGTCTCCTCATTGATTCAAAGATCAGAACTCACCATAGAAAGTTTGGCGACCACGATGGTCATACTCACCACTAATCAAAGGGAGTTGAGGTGGTGGCACGTCCGCCTGAACTACAGCACAGCTGGCTGACGTTGACGGCGACGAACCTTGAGCCGCGGTGACGACGGGCTTGAAGGGCTGAGAGACAACCTTCTTCTTGGGTGCCATGGAGTTTGATAGGTGGGGAAGATGAACAGTATTCACCGAAGACAAAAAAAAAATTTTCGTTAAAAATTCAGAAGAGTCGAGTGACTCTTGATTTGACCCCCAGCGGTCTATTTATAGATAGCTGTGAGCTGTCAAATCAGGACAGGATTCTAGGCTAGAATCCCGCCCAAACTCGAGTGACTCTTGATTCAAGTTGGTTGAACTTCCAAACGCGGGACTTACCCATGCGTTCTAATTCTTGAACACGGGGCTCACCCACGCATTCTAAATCTCAAGCATAGAGTTCACCCACGTGTTTTGACCACAACAAAAACAACATCTCAACAATAAGAGCTACGACATAGCTTCAAAAAAAATAAAGAGAGGCTGATGTTAGCCATCAAGGTGACCAAGGGCAAGAAGAAACTGGTGTATGACAAGTAGTTATGCAGCCTCTTGGATGAGTACAAATAGGTTATAGTCAACGAAGCTAAAACCGTCAAGCTCGATCCATCACACACGGCTCATTCTCCTAAGTGACTTAACATTCCCACCAAGATTAATGAAACCAGAAGCTGTACGTAGCTCATTCTCCTAAGTGGCTTAACATTCCCACCAAGATTAATGAAGCCAGAACCTACACACAACTCATTCTCCTAAGTGGCTTAACATTCCCACTAATATTAATGAAGCTAAAAGCTGCATGTCGAGTGTTCATTAATGCCTACAAGAATTCTCTGGATAAAAGAATACACCTCATCGTAGATTGAGTGGAGTATCTGAAGGATCCAGATAAAATCCGAAGAATACATCTCATCGCAGATTGAGTGGGGTATCTGAAGGATCCAGATGATATCTGGAGAAAACACCTCATCACAAACTAAGTAAAGTATCACAAGGACCCAGACAAATTCGTTGTCATCATCATTCTCGTTTGATTCATCAGCGATGACTTAGGCTTTAACTTGTTTGACTAAGTTCATTGTCACCAAGATACAAAAATTACCTTGTTTGGTTCAAGGAAGCAGAATTGCGACACTCCGGCAACCAAGATCACTATGTCTTCGAATCAGACGAAGCAGACAATCAATCAATCAAATTTTGGGGTCCAAAGTATTTTGAAAATTCGTCCCAGTCAACCACGAATTTTCGAAAACTTTGGAGGGGGTTATGTAGGCTGTCTAAAAATCACAATAGATAGCTGATCCCCATCAAGCTTCAATGATGAAAGTTACAATCAAATAAATTTCATGCCGACAAATGAAAACTACAAATATAGGACTTTTCACATAAATCGAGAATAGTTAAAATTCAACGACACTTCCGATAATTGATAAAAACACTATTTAGTGGTCTTCACAATCAACTATGAGAGTTACAATCTGACGACTTTCACTCCTCACAACAGCTAAAGCGAGGATTACTGAACAATGGTTCTTGCAATGCTTCACGAAAGAGGTTACAAGTCAGCTAACCCTTTCTAAACGCAAAACTCATCTTCGCGTTACAATTCTTGAAACGCAGGCGACCCTCGCGTTTCCAAGCTGCAACAAGCAAAACGCGAGCGGCCCTTGTGTTTTTGACGTTCGGTCAACACCCAACTCAGCATCTCAATTCTAAGATACGGAGTTAGGGTCCTAAACGCCAAATCTGGCGTTTGACTTATTCAAACATGAGTCGAACGGTTTCAAAACCGTTTTCCCCATGATCTAAGGAAATCACACCCACTTAGGAGCAGATTAAGGGGGGTAGTTACAACTTCTTATCCTCCTATAAAACCACAACAAACTCAACAGAGTAGAGGGTCGAGTTGGTTCCCAGGGCTGAAGATCGGATTTTTAAGGATCTTCTTGATATCAACAGCTCCAAGGCAGTTCAACTTAGTTTTGGGTGCATTCATCAGCAGCTAAGGACGGATCTTGGAGGAGATTGGCATCTTCAACATCAGCCACAAACAAATCTATTTGGCATATTAATCGATTATTTGGTTTTAAGAACTCTTTTCACAGAGTTTTAACTCGTTCTGAGTTCTTAAACTTGTTAAGATTTATCCATCAAACTTGCCACACAAGTTAGTTATTCCCACGAGATAAGACAGTCGGATCATAAACGGAGAGCAAATTCGACGCAAGCATTTTAAGGAGGCACTCTATCGCTACCGTGAAGAACCCAGAATTAAATAAATGGATGAATCCAGATCATTCTCCTCTCTTTTGTAATCAGGAATTTAAATTGTAATTAAGATCAAGAGAATACAAATCAATTTTCTTTCATTTTACTTACTACAAATTTTCCACAAATAATATGTGAGGTTGAGAGATTGAGAGACAAGAGTTGAGTGGTTCCTCTTGTAGTTCTCCTTGATACATAGTGGATTTCTCATATTGTTGCCTGTGGATGTAGGTCGAAGTTAGTCGACCAAACTACGTAAATCTCGATGTTTTTTCTTCTTGATTGCGGTTGTTTTATATCTTGTTGATTGTGGTTGGCTTAAAAGTTGCACAGAACATAGTAGGCGGGGAGACTACAATCCCTAACAGATGCAAGTAAAATGTTCTTTTTATGGGTCGAATGTGGAGTCACTTAAATGTATTAATTTTTCCTTTAAGATGCACTTTGAACTTGTGGTTGATAAGATTTGAACTTGGATTTCTCTGGTATCATATCAAAGGCCCACACTACTACACCAAAACTCAAAAGTTATAGTGAGGATTTATGTTTATAATTCAATACTCTTAACGATAAGAAAGTAATGCATTTTTTACTCTTGTTATCTACCTAACAAATCATAAGGATATAAATAATATTCAACAAATTTCTAGTGATTAAGAGGTTGCACTAGTGTTAGTTAACCTCCTCTCAGGTAGTGAGGGTGATTATCGTACTATGAGGCAATAGGCTTTACCATCCAATAGACTAGTTCAAATCCAAATAGAACTTTGAATTTCGATCCTTACATTGTATGAGTATATAGGCTTGTCTAATCGGGCTTGGGCTGGGAAAAACCCATAACTTGGAGTATTTCCATTACGGATTTTGAATGTAAGTTTATGACATTACTTAGATTCACGGGCATGTGGCACACTGAGGAACGATAGGCTCAGATGTTCTTGATGGGGCTTCGCCCGGGGCTACGTCAATATTTGGTATCCCGGAGGTTTCGGTCAGTGCGGGAGGTGGCCGATGTCGCCATATCTCAGAAGACGGAGATAACTATGTTCATGAAGGGCAAGGATGGAAATGCTAAGTCATGACATCCCGGGGATAAAGGTAAAGGTTAAAGATCTTTTGTAGGACCAGAAGGACCCCAACAGCAGGATAAGGGTCCACATCTATAGGTTCCCCATAACAAGGGACATCAGCAGGATTAGAGGGCATAACAGCTGTGCAGATTTTAGGGGACATATTTTAACTGTAATAAGTTTGGGCATAGAGCAGCAGAGTGCCGTAGCGCACCTACATCAGGTCAACAAGGCAAGAATAAACAGCAGCAATAGAACCGCGCTCAGGGCTAAGGTCAAGGCCAGTAGTTGAGGATTGAGGCATCGCTAGTAGTCCCAAGGATTAAGGGACATGTGCGAGCTATTCAGGAGATCCAGCAAGGACAGATGGTCCCATACATTCCAGACGATTCGGCGCAGCAGCCTTTGGCTACCGACATAATCTATACAGTTGTTCCTCACGATCATGGCGCGAACGGGGCTATGGTGGAAGGTACATTCTTTGTGAACTCCTTTCCAACCCATATTCTTTTTGATTCTGGCGCTTGGCATTCTTTCATCTTCTAAGATTTTATGATTAGTCTTTAGCTTGTAGCGCATCCTTTAGATATCCCGTTATCTATATCTACTCCTTTGGCAGAGGTGTCTCTCTTAGAGAGTGATTGTAGGAGATGTGTTATCAGCTTAGACGATTCCGAGTTCGTGATTGATTTGATCATATTGCGTATGTCTGAGTTCGATGTTATCCTTGGTATGGATTGGTTATTTTCCTACCATGTGAGTATCGACTGTTTTGTGAAGATAGTCAACTTGCGAGCTTTTGATGGATCAAAGATGGTGATAGCGACCTCGCGAGGTAACCAGTTTACGAAGTTATTTTTGGCATACTTTGAGGAGGTGATGTTACGGGATCGGGGTACAGATTTGAGCGAGACGTGAGTGGTCTCAGAGTATCTGGATGTCTTCCAGGACATACCTGGTTTACCTCCAATGAGAGAGGTCGAGTTTTACATAGAGTTGTAGCCAAGCAACGCACAGATTTCCCGAGTAGCTTATCGTATGGCGTCCACTGAGATAAGGGAGCTCAGATGTGTAGGCGTATAAAACTGCCTATAGGTCCCTTAACACAGCTTGACGACGTCAAACCAACCATTGGGCAACGTATCCAAACACTACCGTTAGTCCACAACACCGAAGCCAAATGATACGCGACGAAGCGGATTAACGAGGCTACGAGGCTAACGAACCGCACGCAAACAACGGGATAAATCCACTCGCGTGCGGAATCAAGCTAACGGTTGAGGAATCAACGAGTCATCCAACCAACAGCGGACTCGAACGAATCAAGATCGAATCAAGATCAGTTTCGGACTCGAACTCAGAAGTGGATTTACTACCAAATCAGGATCCAGATTTACTACCAAATCAGGTCAACAAATCAAGTCCGGATAAATCAACCACAGAACCGGAAAGCGAAAAACGACGAAACCAACACCAAGAGAGGCTCGGCCGAAACCAAGCCACCTCTTGGTGGCTCGGCTAAGGCCGAGCCACCTCGAGGTGGCTCGGTAGTTCGGCCACCTGTGCACGGGCACAATGAAGGTGGCCTATAAATAGAGGGGCTTGGGCTCATTTTCAAAGGTTGGAAAATTTTGGAGGTGAAGCTCTGCTGGATTCAAGGCTCAGATCTAAAAAAGATTAAAGCTTTAGGACTTTGAGGACTTGCTCATCCAGATCCGGTGCTCGGCGATCGTCAACGCCAAATAAGGCAAGAGTTCGAGAGGAACCGGATCTCAGATCGGATCTCAGATCTACGCAGGCATACTCCGGATCAAAGCTTGGTGTTTGATCCCGAGATTCGGATGATTATTTCCTTGGTGAAATAATCCCCCCGGCTATTATTTCCTTCGTGAAATAATACCCGTTATACTACATAGATCCAACCGGATCTAGATCTCGTGGTGGTTCACGGATAAACACCGGCGCAGGCAAAGAACCCACGCAAGCGAGCGACCGCAAAACAGGAGCTCGTGATTCGTTCGACATAGAAGGAGAAAAGTTGTAATTTTTTATTTCTTTTATTTGATCTCATTGTAACCGGATCTTATAAAAAGACCGGATCTTTGTAACCGAAAAACAGTTATTTGAGATAGCAATGGAATCGATGAAGAAAGCAATGATTTTTCCCGCGAACAATCTGGCGACCACAGTGGGAGCCGACGATCTCACTGCTGAGATCGAAGCGTCGCAGCCGCGGATCTCAATCCCGGTGGTGGAGGAGGTCGAATACGAGTTCGACCAGCAGAAGTTCGAGGAATACCTGTCGTCCTCGCCCGGATCTACCTCCCCCGCAAGTCCAAGAAGTTCTCCTCCAGGAGAAAAACTCGTTGGTATGAAGATGTCGAAAATACCAACGAAAATCTCGCCCCGTTTGATGCCAAAGTCGCATCGGGTGAGATTCCTCCAACTCCCAACCAGGTCAGATCTGCTCTGACCAACCCTTCCGCCGCAGAGGGCGTGGTGACTCTCGAAGAGAGCCCGCCAAAGACAACGTCAACGCCTTGCGAAACAATTCGCAAAGGCAATGGAGTCTGTTGACGGGATCCGCTACAACGCGGATCTAAAGAACAAGAGAGGCAAAAAGCCTCAACAACCAATGGATGGTAGCTCCTCCAATCCGCCAATGAACGAATAGGTCCGTGTCAAACGGAATCGTTCAACGCTGGAGGAGCGCATTCGCAAGCGCCGCGCACTATCAGCGCAGGCACGGGCTCAAGTCGAGGAAGCCCGTAGAAAGCTGCAGAAAGAAGTGGTCAAGAAACCGCCACCAACTCGCAAAGTTTGGAGACCGAAGTCTGAAGCGGAGATTCAGGCTAAGGAGCAACAACTGCAGCCTTCAAGAGTTCAACTTTCGGCGAACCAACCCAAATCGCTGATGATTTCCACAACTGCTCTGGGGGATCCCGCAGGACCATCCCAAAGAAGGAAGTCAGTCTTGGAGCGCCTCGGTCCACTTCCCGAGAAGCCAAACAAAGCTCCAGTCCAAGAACGTTTGGGTCCAATAAAGAAGCCCCGAACAATTCAACATGCCGGGGGCCGCCGCAACCCTCAACATGACAAAGAAATCAGGACGACTAAGCGTACTACGCTGCGTATTGAAGTCCAGGAGCCCACTGAGGATTCACGCCCACAAAGGCATGTTTCGAGGTGCGTGACTCTCGAAAGCCCGAAGAAGGCAGTTCGTCCTCAGAAGGAAACATTATCGTCTGATGATGATGACGTTATACCTGAGAAATCGTGCCAACACACGATAGGTTACTCCGATCAAATTGACGAGTTGTACTATCATGTTGGGGGTACGAGCAAAGCCAGAAAGAGAAGTCCTCGAAGGCTAGAAACTCAATGCCCCTGTTCCAAACTCATCCGGGCGGTATTGTCTGAGTGCAACTGCATCAAGGTAGTCCCCAAAAGAGTTTTAGTTTTCGAAAGGCTTAGTACCGAAACGCCAAAACCAAGGCATAGGCGTTTCCGACGAAGAAGAATGGTGGTCGAAGATGGAGAATTTTCGAAGGTCACCACCAATATGACCAGCAAAGGAACATCGGCTCAGGACAATCCCGAGGCGATTCCAGAAGTGCCTCGACGTGTAACTCGTCTACAGTCCGGAGCTATCATTCGTGCAACATATAGTAGGGTTCGGACAAGATTACCTTCAGGAGATGAAGAATCGGATGCCGGCTCGACAGTTGCATCTGACAATACCGTATCCAGCAAAGGACAACCCCGCGAGTCATTCATGATAAGCGCGGAACAAATAGCCAAGATGCTCGAAGAAGCCATGGCCAAACAACAGGAGAGCTTCAGGTTCGAAATGCAGATGGCCATGCAGAATATGAGAGAAATACATGAGCAACAAATCCAGGCACTGACGACCAGCAAGGCGAACCAAGCCGCCGTAACCAGGCCGTTCAGGAAGATGAGCACACGAATACGGATGAAGCTCGTAATGCCAATAATCCTCCCGTCAACGCAGAGGGTGGTAATGAGGATGCTAGTCACAACGCCACGCTTCCACCTCAGAATCGTGCTAATGAGAACACGGGTGAAAGTTTGAAGATCAAAAACCTCGAGAGCAAGATCAATACGTTAATTTCTGCTCAAGAGGTGAAGAAAACGGGCATTTCTTATCCATACCCAAGAGAATGGGAATCAATCCCGTATCTGGCGAAGTTCAACCTAATCAACTTCACGCCGTTTGATGGGAAGGGTTCACCCACTCAACATGTGATTTACTTCAAATCACACTTGGGGGTTATCTCTGGCAATGAACCTCTGATGGTACGGTCCTTCGTTGGCACTCTTCGCGGAGCCGCCTTCGATTGGTATCGCCGCCTCAAGCCAGGTAGCGTGAACAGCTAGGATGATATGGAGACTAAATTCCTCACCAATTTCTTCGACGACAACACCGAGATATCTATCGGATCGTTGCTGGACGAGAAACAGAAAGACGGGGAGCTAGTCGACACCTTCGTCAAAAGGTTTCGGAACAAGGCGTTGAATTGCCGGGATCCGATCACTGAGGAGTTCATTCTCCAGACCTGCCACAACAATCTTTCATAACCCCGAAGCCGTCCATCACCCTACGAGGTCATGCTATCACCTCAAAGACAAGATCCAGGCATTAATTGATGTGGACGTCATAACCCCGAAGCCGTCCAAGAACGTAGGAGCAAATGCAGTATCAATCAGCTTTGGATCGGTGCCCACAACATGGTTCGAGCCAAAACGCGTCACCAAAGTAGGAATGAAGACGGTGAATGATGATCCATATGGACAGCGCCAAAAGGGACTTGTGCCACACACAGCCCCAAACGGCGAAATCCTCTGGGTTCATCTGGATCTTATTAAAGATGATCAGTGGGCGACTTCCTCGACCAAGAAGGGTAAAGGCAAGTCCTGTAATGCTACTTCTGCAATCTTCGAAGAGGATGGTGATGAAGCTCCTACCTTCCCGCTCTCCGAAGAAGAACAAGAAGTCTTTGCCACCAGAAGCGGAAACCAGTACCACTTCAACTATCCGTCACCTAGTGATCAGTTAGCTGAGCAGGGGGTGACAAAACGGGGACCAGCCAAAACTCTCACAGAGCTAGGGGTGATTGCAGTTCCTAAACCGGTTGAAGATGCTCGACGACAGCCGGTGGATAAGCAGAAAGAAAAGAGGCCTCAAGAGGTGCAGAATCCGAAGCAGTCTCGTTTCAATCGTCCGATTAGAAGAGATAAACCGGAAAGTTCGAACACTCCGCGCATTTCGAAATTATGGCTCAACTAGCTAATATTCCAGCACGGATAACACTGTATGAGTTGCTGCGATTGTCTAAGGAGACTAGGGAAGCCTTACAAGAGGCCTTGGCCGATTCAGAAGCATTCCTTACTCGGGTCAAGCCGGTGCCGGAAGAGCCAGAACTATTAGTTCAACAATGCAATATAGCGGCTAAGAATCTTCCCTGCATTACCTTCACCAAAGAGGATATGCAGACGAAGAATTCGAACCACGATCGACCTCTATACTTCATCGGGTACATTGGCTCCAGCGAAGTCAACCGAATCCAAGTGGATCCGGGTTCCGCTGTGAGTATTATGCCGCTTCGCTTGATGCATAGCCTCGGCATTCCAGTCAGCAAATTGGCATCTACAGGCATTGTTATTTACGGATTCAACACCAGCGGGTTAAGGCCTTTGGGAAAGATCCGGATAAAATGTCAAATGGGTGATCTAAAGACGGAGGTCACGTGTTACGTGATTGATGCTGAGACATCATATAACTTACTACTGGGTCGGCCTTGGATCCATAGTAATGTTATAATTCCTTCCACTCTCCATCAGTGTCTGAAATATGTCGACACTGATGGTAGAGTCAGGACGGTGGTCACGGATAAGCAACCATTTAAAGGGTTTGAGAATTATTTCACTGATTCTCTCCTTTATGGTAACGAATCCGATACTGAACCATCGGTCCAGGGCACGGACAACGGAGAAGAAGCTGATTCCGAAGCCGGATTCGATTACAATAGAGGTTTTGTTTTAAATAACATTGTACCCTTTGTAATCAATCTTGACGATGAACAATCGTCAGATGGCAGTTGTAACTGGCAACTTGCCAATATTGAAATAAAAGATGATTTAGAGTACTCACTGTCTCTTGATGATGCGATAAAGGGATTATACGATAATCCCGATTTATATACGCCACTTCGATCATCTTATGTAACGAAGAAACACCTCCAACATTCTTTCGGAACAACCCTGATCGTTCCTGCCAAAATAGGAGGCGAAAAAGAAGTGATTTACGGTAAATGAGAGAATTTTCCGTTACCAGATCATTTCCTAAGAGAAGATGAGGATGAAGACAAACCTGGTCGACATTTATCTAAATATAGTCCGGAAGCGTGCAAGCTCATGGAAAAACAGGGATATGATTTCGCACTCGGAGAAGGTTTATACTTCGATCGAGGTTCCCATATTCCAGCCAAAGCGGCATATGTACCAAAAGGGAAACCGGATGATTATTACCGTCACAAAAGAGGCTTAGGCTACGTCTCCTCGTCTGATGATGAATGTGGTTGGCAAATTATCGATCAAATTGCTAACAAAGCTAAGGATGGGTACTCGTCAGTTTCCTCAGAATGGGACTCCGATATAAGTTTGGGGGAAGCATTCAAAGCCCTAATGTCGAACATGACTACAGCTGATCCATCTACAATGGAGGATGACGATCAAATGCCAACGTGGGAAGACCCATGGGTTCATCACCTGAACATGCAGTACGGCGATAGGTTTGAACAGAGGGAACCCCCCACTGAAGACAAAATAGTCCAAATTAATATGGGCGATGAAGCCAACCCAAAGCCCATATTCATCAGCGATAGTCTTCCCCCAGATGAGAAGGAGGAATTAATTGCTCTCATCAGGGAAAACATCGACATCTTCGCTTGGAATTACGAAGACATGCCAGGGCTCGACCCTAATGTCGCAATGCATCGCCTCGATATAAAGTCAGATGCTAAACCTGTCAAACAACAGCAGAGACGGTTTCGTCCACAAATTATAGAAGCCATCGAGGCAGAGGTCAAGAAATTGATCGACTCAGGATTTATCCGAGAGGAACAACATCCAGACTGGCTAGCCAATATTGTCCCAGTCATGAAGAAAAATGGTAAAATCAGGATATGCATCGACTTCAGGGACCTGAATGCGGCATGTCCGAAAGACGATTTTCCTCTCCCAATCACAGACGCCATCATCAACAATACGTGTGGATTTGAGAGAATGTCCTTTATGGATGGCTTTTTGGGGTATAACCAAATCAAAATGCACCCGGATGATGAGAAGCATACATCGTTCAGAACACCCCTCGGTGTTTTCTGCTACACGGTAATGCCTTTCTGTCTAAAGAATGCAGGCGCCACATACCAGTGAGCAATGACTAAAATTTTCCAAAAGCACCTCAGGAAAACGGTCGAGTGCTACGTTGATGATTTGGTTGTAAAAAGCCGCAACAAAGAAGATCACATCAAGGACTTGTAGACGATGTTCGATCTCATGCGGAGTCATCAATTGAAGATGAATCCCACTAAATCCTTCCTTGGAATGTCCAGCGGAAAATTCTTTGGATTCGTCGTCACCACTAAAGGTATACACATCGATCCCGACAAGGTGAAGGCGATACATGAATTGCAGCCCCCGAGAAATCTAAGAGAACTCAGAGGATTGCAAGGGCGTTTAGCTTACATCTGGCGGTTCATCTCAAATCTTTCTGGGAAGTGCCAACCTTTCTCTAAGCTAAACAAGAAAGGTGTGTCATTTATTTGGGACGACGCCTGCCAAAAAGAACTCGAAGACATCAAAACGTATCTGACGAATCCTCCTGTTCTCATCGCACCAAAATCAGGTAAACCGTTCTTGATTTACATCAAGGCGATGAACCATTCGATAAGTGCTTTACTAGCACAAGACGATGATAATGGTCACGAATAGGTGGTTTATTACTTAAGTCAGACTTTGGTAGGCTCAAAGTCCTGATATTCGATAATTGAGAAAGAATGCCTCGCATTGGTATTCGCAGTACAAAAGATGCGGCATTACTTGGTCGGACAGACGATTTACGTTATCTCTAATGTTAATCCAGTACGGGTATTTATGACGCAACCGGGTTCGATGAATTGGCGGTTAGCGAAGTGGGCCCTTCTCTTGTCCCAGTATGATATGCACTTCAAAAAGCAGAAGTCGGTCAAAGGACAAGCGATTTGTGATCTTTTGGCGGCAAACCCGACAACGGATACGGCAGAAGTATATGATGACTTGCCGGATGAAACCCATGAGGTTAATACTACATCACACCAACAAGTATGGCAATTATACTTTGATGGTGCTTCAAGAGCAGTTAATAAGGCAGTAACCCCCGGATGTCCTAAAGTCTCCTCTAGAGTTGGAGTTGTCTTAGTTTCCCCGGGGAAGCATGTGATGCCTAGGGCTTATTCACTGACAGATCCATGTTCCAATAACGTAGCCGAGTACAACGCGCTTCTCATTGGACTCAGTTTCGCCAAGGAGCTGGGGGTCGAATATCTCGAAGCTTTTGGGGATTCTCAATTGATAGTCAACCAAGTCCGTGGAGAGTATGAGGTCAGGAATCTAGACCTGATCCCATACCATCAGGAGGTCGTCAAAATGGTAGATTCTTTCGAAGAATTCTTTATTGAATACATCCCTCATCTCCAGAACGCTTATGCGGATGCACTGGCAGCACTAGTAGTATCACTTGCGCAGCCGCCCGAAACTGAACTGCTAGTCACAGTAAGATCACATCAACTCTACATACCCATATACAATATGGATATCGAGGAGGAAGATGATAGAAACATAAACGCCAAGGAGGTGAACTCAACTCAAATCAGGTCTGAGTCCCGAGATTGGTGTTTTCCCATCATTGACTACGTCCTATATGGTATTTTGCCAGAGGATGTAAAAGAAAGGGAATCAATCCGCCGAAGAGCACCAAGGTTCTTCTATAATACCGAGACCCATACATTATACCGTCGGGGGTATGATGATTTGCTACTCCGATGCCTTTCGAACGAAGAAGCAGAGGAAGTTCTTAAGGAAGCACACGAAGGAGAATGCGGTGTGCATCAGCCTGGTCCCAAGCTGTATGATCGAATCAGAAGAATGGGATATTTTTGGCCAACAATGGTACGTGACGCAATCGAATTTGCCCAAGGATGTCACGCTTGTCAAGTACATGCAAATTATATGCACCAACCACCGGAGTGGTTACACACGTCAACCACATCTTGGCCATTCGAGACATGGGGTATGGACATTGTCGGTCCTATTTTCCCCCTTCTGTCAAAGGTGATCGATTTATTCTCGTAATCACGGATTACTTCTCAAAGTGGGCTAAAGCAATTCCGCTTAAAGAAGTGAAGACGAACAACATCATCAATTTCATCAAGCATCATGTCATATACCGACACGGCGTGCCAAGACAGATCATTCATGACAACGGTCCGCAGTTCATAAACAACGCTTTCGTCAGGTTTTGTGATAAGTTCAAAATTCAAGATGTCTCGTTAACAGCTTATTATCCCGCTACGAACGGATTAGCTGAGGCTTTTAACAAGACGATCATTAAGATCCTGTCAAAGCTCGTGAAGACCAATAAACAAGACTGGGACGATAAACTCGGTGAAGCACTCTGGGCTTATCGCACCACCGTACGCACACCTACCGGAGCCACCCCGTATTCATTGGTATACGGATGTGAAGCTGTGCTACCTTTGGAGATTCAAATCCCATCCCTTCGGATCGCTCTCGTAACAGAGATGACGACGGAAGAGCAACATCAAAGACGTCTCGAAGAACTCAAAATGTTGGATGAAAGGTGCTTGGAAGCTCAACAACACATTGAGTTTTATCAAGCCAGAATATCTAGGGCTTTTAACAAAAGAGTCCGACAAAGAAGCTTCAAGAAAGGAGATCTGGTCCTCGTTGCTCGCCGACCGATAATCCTCAATTCCAAGAAGAAGGGAAAGTTTGAACCCAAATGGGAAGGACCGTTTGTGATAGACACGGTCTACTTAAACGGCGCATATCGTCTCATTTCTCTAGAAGGCGTCAGGCAATTAATGCCAATAATTAGGAAGTTTCTGAAAAAGTACTATCCCTAGTACATTCAGGATAACCCATTTATCGGGAAGTTCCTCGAAGAATATTACACTTAATATTCTAGAGGATAACCCAAAGTTATTTCTACCACCAAAATTCCTCACTGATCAATTTCAATTGACAGTGAGTCCACCAAAACTGTCTTTCTGGTCTAAGTCACCAACAAATTCCCCTCTTGATTCTTTCCACAAACAAGAGGTCTATTTTCAATTTAGAGCCTCCTTTCGATAAACGAAAGAACTCCCCTCTTTTCTCTTTGATTAAACATCTTCATGGTCATAACCAAAGTTGAAATTTTATTTCGATAAACAAAAAACTCATCTAGATAACCAATCCTATAAAAGATAAGCTTATTTAGATCTTCCGGATTCTCGGAGTGGAGATCCCACTTCTAGTTTCTTTTTTGCACTGGAAATAGAATATAAAATTCTTCCTTTCCAGAATCAAGGAATAGAATATAAAATTCTTCCTTCCTTGTTCGGGGAATAGAATATAAAATTCTTCCTTTTCCACATCAACCCTTTTTCCAAGAATTTATCAATTTAGGATTCAACCTAGGAAGTTTATCCCGAATCCTAAGCAGGGATAAGTCTGTGCCTAACACGTGCTGCCGGTTTAGTCTTTCTCCGTAGAAGAAGACACCAGAGTTCGATTCTGGGGTATTCTATCCTAAAACCTAAGTAAGGATAAGTCTGCGCCTAACACGCGCCGTCGGTTAGTTCTTAACCGTTAAAAAGAACACTCGCCCACATATTTAACATTGTGGCAGGTTGTTATTAATAACACCAAAATCCATGTCTTACACGCATGGGGAATTTCATCCTGAATCCTAAGAAAGGATATGCCGACGCCTAACACGCGTCGCCGGTTTAGTTTTTCTCCGCAGAAAAAGACACCAGAGTTCGATTCTGGGGTATCTTATCCTGAAGCCTAAGTAAGGATAAGTCAGCGTCTAATACACGTTGCTGGGTAGCCTATTTCCATAACAATGGCGAAGTCTACGTATTCGAAGTCGTAGCACAAAGTCTTAGAGGATTCACCCTCTTAGCACAACATTACATGAGGAACGGATTTAGACAATCCGCATGCTAGCCCGACTCAAATGGTAGTCTGTAAAGGCTAATCAAATCCGTTTAAGGCTGGGGGTTAGCCAAAAATCCTAAAGTCAACGCCTAACACGCGTCGCCGGGTAATCTATTCCCGTAACAAATGGTAAAGCCTATGTATTCAACATCATAGCACAAAGTCTAAGGGAGTTCATTCCTTTAGCACAACGTCACATGCGGAACGGACTAAAACAATCCGCATGTAAGCCCGATTCAAACGGTAATCGGTAAGAGCACGTCAAATCCGTTGAAGGCTGAGGATTTGCCAAAAATCCTAAGTCAACGTCTCATACACGTTGCTGTTTAGTCTTTTCACAGGAGAAAGACGAAGTCTACGTATTCAATATCGTAGCACTAAAAGGGTTAACTCTTTTAGGACAACGTCACATGCGGAACGGATTTAGACAATCCTCATGCTAGCCCGACTCAAACGGTAGTCGGTAAAGGCTTATCAAACCCGTTGATGGCTGAGAATTTGCCAAAAATTCTATAAATACGAGTCATTGACGCATCAGTTCTATAGATTGGTCTCGTGACTTAAGTATCTACCACGCTCTAATTCCTTAAGAGCTTAAACTGTGTATACTCCAGAAGACGTACGAGTATAAACTGTGTCGAACGCCGGACAACGCGTCGCAATGAAGCTTGGACGCCGGACAACGCATCACAAGGAAGCTCAAACGCCGAACAACACGTGGCAATGAGGCTCAAACGCCGGACAATGTGTTGCAAATGAAGATTCAACACCGACAATCGATGGTCAGCAAACTCGAGCTAAAAAGTCAGGAAATCGAGAATCAACTTCAAGTTCAAAATTCCGCCAGACGGTCAGACAATAAATGCAGCACCGAAACCCTTACAGACATTCGACAAAGCACCGAATAGCCTGGAGGACTGAAGGAATCAAGAATAGAAGCCATTCCAAATATCCCGTCGTAACCAATTGAAGGATGGGACAATCATATCCAAAGTATTCCAGACTCTTCTATAAAAGAACGAGGCTGAAATACTTTGGAGGGGGTATCTGTAGGCGTATAAAACTACCTATAGGTCCCTTAACACAGCTCGATGACGTCAAACCAACCATCGGGCAACGTATCCAAACACGACCGTTAGTCCACAACACCGAAGCCAAATGATACGCGATGAAGTGGATTAACGAGGCTACGAGGCTAACGAACCGCACGCAAACAACAGGATAAATCTACTCGTTTGCGGAATCAAGCTAACGGTTGAGGAATCAACGAGTCATCCAACCAACAGCGGACTCGAACGAATCAAGATCGAATCAAGATCAGTTTCGGACTTGAACTCAGAAGTGGATTTACTGCCAAATTAGGATCCAGATTTACTGCCAAATCAGGTCAACAAATTAAGTTCGGATAAATCAACCACAGAACTGGAAAACGGAAAACGGCGAAACCAACACCAAGAGAGGCTCGGCCGAAACCGAGCCACCTCTTGGTGGCTCGGCCAAGGCCGGGCCACCTCTTGGTGGCTCGGCCAAGGCCGAGCCACCTCAAGGTGGCTCGGCCACACCGAGCCACCTCAAGGTGGCTCGACCAAAACCGAGCCACCTTGAGGTGGTTCGGTGGTTCGGCCACCTGTGCACGGGCACAGTGAAGGTGGCCTATAAATAGAGGGGCTTGGGCTCATTTTCAAAGGTTGGAAAATTTTGAAGGCGAAGCTCTGCTGGATTCAAGGCTCAGATCTAAAAAAGATTGAAGCTTTGGGACTTTGAGGACTTGCTCATCCAGATCCGGTGCTCGACGATCGTCAACGCCAAATAAGGCAAGAGTTCGAGAGGAACCGGATCTCAGATCGGATCTCAGATCTACGCAGGCATACTCCGGATCAAAGCTTGGTCTTTGATCCCGAGATTCGGGCGATTATTTCCTTGGTGAAATAATCCCCCCCGGCTATTATTTCCTTCATGAAATAATACCCGTTATACTGCGTAGATCCGACCGGATCTAGATCTCGTGGTGGTCCACAGATAAACCCCGGTGCAGGCAGAGAACCCACGCAAGCGAGCGATCGCAAAACAGGAGCTCGTGATTCGTTCGACATAGAAGGAGAAAAGTTGTAATTTTTTATTTCTTTTATTTGATCTCATTGTAACCGGATCATATAAAAAGACCGGATCTTTGTAACCGAAAAACAGTTATTTGAGATAGCAATGGAATCGATGAAGAAAGCAACGATTTTTCCCGCGAACAAGATGCAGTTATATGAGTTATTGTCTCAGGAAATTTATTTAATACTTCTTGAAGATTGTGACGCCACTTACACGTTTTACTAAGAATGGTGTACAGTTTGTTAAGGCACGGAGTGCTAGGAGACCTTTGAGACATTGAAGGCTAAGTTGACTTCAGCAGCAGTGTTGATTATTCCGAGCAGTTATAAGACTTTTGTTGTCTACACTGATGTGTCATTATCGGGTCTTGGAGGTATTTTGATGTAGACCCATAGAGTGGTAGCCTATATTTTGAGGCAATTGAGGACTCATGAGCAGACTTATTCCATGCACGATTTGGAGTTAGCAGCAGTAGTCTTTGTACTAAAGACTTGGAGGTATTATTTGTATGGACTACAGTTCAAGCTATTTACAAATCACCAGAGTTTAAAGTACCTATTCCCACAGAAAGAACTCAACTAAAGGCAATGACGAAAGGTCAAGTTTATTAAGAATTATGAGTTCGCTATACAGTACCATCCGGGAAAGGCGAACGTGATAGCGGACGCATTGAGTAGGCAACATCATCGCGGACTTGCAGCTTTTTGGTGTTCATTACATCGAGATCATTACACTCTCAGTCAGTTTAAATTTAGACCGAAGATTGGCGGGAGCAGCGTATTTTTGGGAGCTATGTCAGTACAGCCATCTTGGAGCGATAGAGTGGTCGGAGCTTAGCTAGAGGATTCTTAGGTTCAAACCCAAAAGGGGGACATTTTCAAAGAGCCCAATGCTAATTGGACTATTAGAACAGATGGAGGCCTTCAGATGATGGGCCGCATTGTCATGACGAACAATTCACAGTTGAAGAATGATTCATTTTATGAGGCGCATTGTGCCAGGTACATAGTGCATCCAGGGCACAACAAAAATGTTTAAGGACCTGAAGAGATATTTTTGGTGGAAAGACATACATAAGGAGATTATAGAGTATCTGGCTAAGTACTTTACCTGCCAGAAAGTGAATGCAGAACATCCGAGACCTACAGGAACCTTAAAGCCTTTACCCATTCCTGAGTGGAAGTGGGCTAATATTTCTATGGATTTCATCATAGGATTTCCAAGATCAAAGAAAGGAAATGATTCTATTTAGGTGATAGTAGACCGGTTGACAAAGTTGACGTACTTCTTACAGGTGAAGATGACTTATACAACAAAGACGTATGCGAGGATTTTTATTCGGGAGATAGTTCAATTGCATGGAGTCTCGGAGATGATTATATCAGATCGATGCTCAGTGTTCACATCCCATTTCTGGAGGAGCTTCCAGAATGCATTCGGCAGCTAGTTGTCATTCAGTAGTATCTTCCACCCTCAGACGGATGGTCAGACGGAGAGAGTGAATCAGGTGTTAGAAGATATGCTGCGAGCATGCGTTATAGATTTCCAGGGTAGCTAGGAGGATCACATCCTATTGATTGAATTTGCTTATAATAATAGTTATCAAGCTACCATTGGTATGACACTGTATGAGGCATTATACGGGAGACCTTGTAGATCGCCTATTTATTAGGTAGAGCCGGACGATAGCCTATTGTTTGGGCCGAATCTTGTGAGACAAACCACAGAGAAGGTAGCAGTGATTAGAGAGTATATTCTTATCACTCAGAGTCGGCAAAAGAGTTATGCAGATAAGAGGCAATGACCTCTAGAGTTTCAGGTTAGAGACTTTATCATGTTGAAGCTATCGTCGATGAAGGGCGTTCGGTGATTTGGTAAACGAGGAAAGTTTGCCCCGAGATATGTTGGTCTATTAAAGATTATTGACCGTGTTAGAGCTGTTTCTTATAAATTAGATCTTTCAGCATTGATGTCAAGTGTATACAATGTCTTTTATGTTTTGATGTTCAAGAAGCATTTGCACGACGAGGAGCAGAAGAGGGTGATTGATGCACCAGAGATTGAAATTCAGGATGATTTAACTACTATAGAGATTCCAGTTTGTATTCTTATTAAAGAGGCTAAAAATCTTAGAAACAAAGTTATTCCATTAGTGAAAGTTCATTGGAACTGGCAAGGAGCCAAAGAAGCTTCTTGGAAGCATGAGAAGGACGTACATTGTGACTACCCACACCTATTTGAGCAGGTAAGATGTTGATGTTTGAGTATGCTTTTATGCATTTATGTTTATATATATTGTTCAGCCACATTTATATTTAACTCCAGAATGAGTTACTAACACTTAGTTCCTAATCATTTGGATCATATGGTATATATATGAGGGGTTCCTTGTTTGGATTTTTCGCCCCGACGTACCAGTTCCGTCTAATTAGAGGTTATGTGTGAGTATATGTATTTTAGATTATTAAGTTTAAATATTTGCTTATGTTTCATATCTGGGGATTAATGGTATGAGATGTGTACGAGAATGTTTCCTTGCCTAGATTATCCCCTCCTGGTGCTTTTCTCATATTATTAAACTTTAAGATGCGATTGCGGAATTTTAAGGACGAAATTCTTTTGAGGGGGGTGAATGTAAAACCACAAAAATTTAAGATGTGATTAATTGTGATAAGTGGATATTTATCATGATATATATCATTAAATAGGGTATGAGTATGGTAGGAAGTGTTTTGAGTATAAACAAGTTCATACATGAGAAAGAAACGAGTCGAAAACATGCACAAAGGCAAAACCTGCACAAACTGGAAAAATGCGGTCTGATCGACCACCGAGGCCAAACCTACACAAAGGCAAAACCTGTACAAACCTTGCGGTCGACCACCGATCAGGAAAACAGTTATCTCAGTTTGAGTTGGTTTTTGGTATTTTTGAGACCCAGGTCCGTTTCTCTGCCATATATATATCACATGTTAACAAATTTTTATATCTTTTTCAGAGTTCTAAAAACCCTAACAGCCAACAAACCCTCTCCTAAATCCTAGTTTGATTTTTGAGAAAATTCAAGAGCTTTTGGAGCGGGATTTCGTTTTGTTTTGGGCTTGTGGCTTAGGGATCTATCTTGGAATTGCATCTTTCATAATTTTCAACAAGTCTTTGGCGAGTTTCATCTCTGCTAACCCTACTCCCAAGTTTTAAAAGGTTTTTAATGAGTTTTAATGTGATTTTTATTGAGCCTAATCGACTAATTTGAGTATAAAAGAAATTCTTTTATATTATATGAATAAAGATCAAGTCTTTCTGTGTTTAAAAGCTTAAGAACAAATTTCCAGAGGTGATTTAAGATCTGAAAGTAAATAACAATGTGGTTTAACTGAGTTTTGATGTTTGTATGGACATATCGATGATATTATGCATGTTTAGGGCATGAATATGATATATCATTTAATTAATCATGTTTCATGTGGTTAATAATCTCAAGAGATGTTAATCTAGTGCTTGCAATGTTCTACACAAGTTTTATGACGAATTAAACAAGTTTAAAACATGAAAAACACACATGAACACAGAATCACAAACCTGCAGAGCAGGCTGATGATATCGACCGCTGCTTAAGGTGTGGTCGACCGCCAGACAAGCAGAAGCATGTGCATGTTTCGACTCATGTTTGATGTTTTTGAGGGATTTTCTCAATTTATCTGAGATGTAATTAGGTTTGAAAAACCCTAATTTGATTAACACAAGAGTGTGTTTTATGTTTTATGAAAGTTTAAGGATTAAGCATGTTTCTTATTGTAAATTTTCATGCTATATATGTTGAGATTGTTTCTAGAAGTTTTTATTTGCTGTTGTCATGTTTTCATGCAAGTTTCACATGATTTAAACTAGTTTAGATTACAAAAATCGACATGAATACAACACAGTAAAGAAACCAGCACAGTCTGGAAAATCTATCCACGGTCGACCACGCCTAAATGGCGGTCGACCGCGTGCCAAGTAGCAGCCTGGGAAACCCTAAAAACCTATCACGGTCGACCGTGGCATAATTGCGGTAGACCGTCGCATAATTACGGTCGACCGCCAACCTCTTTTGAGCCTATGCATGTTTTGTTCGGTTGTTTTTGTCTTTGAGCGAGTCTCTCGACCTTGTACTATTATATTATAACATTTATGATTTGTTAAACACCTGGGATGATGGTGAACTTCAGATGTGGATACGCACACCGAGATATATGTACTTATGCTTAGTTTGTGTTGAATTAACACACTTTTGTCACAAGTTAAAATTTATAAATACACATGACTAGTATTTGATCTTTCACGTATCCGAAAATAGGAAGATAAAACCTATTACCGCAGAATGATTGAGTAAGAGTATTACAATAATATCGTTATTACATGTATCCAGAATTGGTAGATAATAAAACCTATTTCCGCAGGATGATTGAGTAAGAAATTACAAAAGTATCATCATTCTATGTATCCGGGATAGGGAGATAAAACCTATTATCGCAGAACGATTGAGTAAGAATATTACAAGAGTATCACTATTGTATAAAGAGATGCACACATATATGTATTATCAGTTATAGTTACTCCTATGTTAGATTACCCATGAGTAGGGTGCATTCTTTGTCTCATGATATACAAGATAAGGCCTATGGTGATTTTTTTTGAGTTGGATGATTTTCTCTTATAATTACGCCAACTACTTGAGAATGTAGTTCGAGACTATGATATTGGTCCTATATGGTTTAGGCTTGGAGTATTTTCTTTTGAGTGTTGTTTTCATTCATAGAGTTGGAATTTGTATTTCTGGATCTACAATTTGTGACATATGGTATATATATGAGGGTTTCCTTGTTTGGATTATTTCGCTCGACGTACTACGTCTCATCTTGTAGGTGTCTAAATATTAACTCCATTAGATACGGGGAAAATGATATAGATAGACTATGCTTAATAGATAGAGCCTCCACTTCATCTAGCAGCCCTTCCCCTGGGGGCGGATGGAGGTGATCTTGATGTAGCGCTCTGACGATCTTGTTATTGTTCTTTTGTTTAAATTGTATCTTTTAGGTAGATTAGAGTTTCGGAGAGCCGCAGGATGACGGAGTTCTAGTATAGTCACCGTCGCACAGTTTTAGCAGTTGAATCTCCACTATATAGTTATGTTCATTGTTTAGATTTTAGAGTTGTATTCATTTTGTGGAGGCTGAGTGCCTTAGTGAGATTTTATTTGACTCATTGTGTTGAGTTGTATTTTTGACTCAGAGATATTTTCATTCTATTTTAGTTGGGCTCATTTGTTGATATACTTCATCTGTGCATATCTGATTTTGTACTACTTCTATTATTTGCCTGTTTTGTACCTTCACATATTTGTTATTTCCACTAGAGGGATAGTGACTGTGATGGTGAAACATATCATAGCATGATGTTTGGTGCTAGGTAGGTTTGACAATTTAGGTTTCACCTCGGACTACAGCCTTGTGTGAATCCTGGAGCGTCACAGTTGGTATCAGAGCTCTAGTTCCAGCATCCTTTGGATCATTCCTGTGTCAAATTACGGAGCTAGGATAGAGTTTTCTAGGATTCATGTATAGAGTCCGTTAGGAATTTCTAGAATGAGTCAGGATGATATGTACGTATATCTCAAAATTTCAAAAAAAATTTTATGACAATTATTTTATGTTGATTTAAAGTATTTGCTTGAATACTATATGTTATGAATGCGTATTGTGATACGTTATATATATG
>BQKN01000068.1:1663495-1685401 GCA_022839385.1 Asparagus kiusianus | reverse complement strand
CTAGCTTAGAAGTTTAATTTGTGTTTACATGCTTAGATCTTAATCTAATATGAAAAAGATTAGATTTTTGTTGTTAGATCTTAAATAAAAGTTAGATCTACATGTTTTTCTTAATGTTTATAATAGAAATATGATCATGATCATTAGGGTTTCTTTTTAAATCCGTTTTTATCTTGTTAATCATGTGCTAATCATGTTTAAACCCTAATTTAACTATTAATTGACTTTGCATGTGGATTAAAGATGAGAAAACCCTAGGTTTGTGATACCTATGTATTAAAAATATAATTTAATGAATGTATATCTTTTCTAAGTTGTTTGTCAATCATTCTTATGTTTAATATGTTAAAATTCCATGCTTTAGATAGAAGAATTTGAGTAATTAGGTTGGAAGAACCCTAATTTGATTAACACAAGAGTTTGTTTCATGTTTTATGAAAGTTTAAGGGTTAAGCATATTTTTTGTTGCAAATTTTCATGCTATGTATGTTGAGATTGTTTCTAGAAGTATGTATTTGCTGTTGTCATGTTTTTATGCAAGTTTCACATGATTTAAACTAGTTTAGATCTAAAAATCAACATGAATACAACATAGTGCATAAACCTGCACAGTCTGGAAAATCTATCCACGGTTGACCGTGCCTAAATGGCGGTTGACCGCGTGATAAGCAATAGCTTGGGAAACCTTGAATAACCTGTCACGGTCGACCGCCGCATAATTGCTGTCGACCGCCAACCTCTTTTGAGCCTGTGCATATTTTGTTCGGTTGTTTTGGTCTTTGAATGAGTCTCTCGACCTTGTACTGTTATATTATAACTTGTTAAACACCTGGGATGATGGTGAACTTTGGATCTGGACACGCACACCGGGATATGTGCACTTATGCTTAGTTTGTGTTGAATTAACATACTTTTGTCACAAGTTAAAATTTATAAATACACATGACTAGTATTTGATCTTTCACGTATCCGAAAATAGGAAGGTAAAACCTATTACCATAGAACGATTGAGTAAGAGTATTACAATAGTATCGTTATTATATGTATCCTGAATAAGGAGATAATAAAACCTGTTTTCACAGGTCGATTGAGTAAGAAATTACAAAAGTATCGTCATTCTATGTATCCGGGATAGGAAGATAAAACCTATTACCACAGAGCGATTGAGTAAGAATATTACAAGAGTATCGCTATTGCATAAAGAGATGCACACATATATGTATTATCAGTTATAGTTACTCCTGTGTTAGATTACCTATGAGTTGGGTACATTCTTTATTTCATGGCATACAAGATATGGTCTATGGTGATTTTTTTTGAGTTGGATGATTTTCTCTTATAATTGTGCCAACTACTTGAGAATGTAGTTCGAGATTGTGACATTGGTCCTATATGGTTTAGGCTTGGAGTATTTTCTTTTGAGTGTTGTTTTCATTCATAGAGTTGGAATTTGTATTTGTGGATCTACAATTTGTGACATATGGTATATTTAAGAGGGTTTCCTTGTTTGGATTATTTTATTCGACGTACTACGTCTCGTCTTGTAGGTGTCTAAATATTAACTCCATTAGATACGGGAAAATTGATATATGTATTATTGGCCTTCTTATTTTGATGATGTTTAATAAACAATTTATCACTAATGTTGTTTGTCTAGTATTTGTGTTTTCCTATGTATTGTAGACAAACAACGTTGTTGGAGGTTGGATGGATTGAGCCTACACGATCATATCAAGAGGAGGTTGGCGGAATAGTGGAGTGAAGCAATGTACATTCAAGTTAAGATCCAAGTTCAAGATTCATCCACAAGATTACCAAGAAGAGCTTCATCGAAGATCAAGATAGCTTGGGTAATTTAGTTTTAGGTTTATACTTGTGTGTAGATACTTTAAGCTCATATATTAATCACACACACGTATTTGTTGATTTTGTTGAAATATAGCTGGTTTTGTGAAAATATTGTTTTATTTGTTTATAGACTTTAATATCAGTTTATACATTCTTTATTATGTCTACAAAATCACTTTATAAAGTTTCAAAACATGGTTTAGTCAAATGACAAAAACAAGTGTGTTTACATTTATATGTTTTGGACTATTTTGCAAAATAATGATATTTTACAAATATGAAGTGCAATTCTAAATTTTTTTTGTAACATGTTCATTAACATGTTTATAAACATTCCTCAAAGTTTTACATTTTTTGGAATTTATTTACTATTTTTAAAGGCACTTCAAAAATCCGTTTTTCTATTCAAAACAGGCTGATATAGTGTTATCAGTCGACTGATGGAAGTTATCAGTCGACTGATAAAAATGCTTGGAATCTTTATTTTGCTTTTTGCATTATTTCAATCAACTGATGTGTTGACCGATGTCATCGGTCGACTGATGTGTCGACCAATGAGGTGTTTTTCAGTTTTTTTAGTTTTGCAGTTTTTGACCAGTTTACTAAATAATTTATTTCTCTCAAATGGGAAGTGATAATAATGAAATTCATTTTGTAACATGTTCATCTACATGTCTAGAATCTTCCCTCAAAATTTAATGATTTTTGGAGATGCTTTACTGTGTCAAATCGATTTTACAAAGTTGGATGTTTTAGCCGTTTTTGGTATCTATAATGTCTGTGTTCAATCAATTATTTATCACAATTGGGAAGTGATATTTGAGAAATTATTTTTCTAACTTGTTCATCTACATGTTTATAAACTTTCCGCAAAATTTCATAATTAATAGAGTTCATTTAATATTTTTAATTGATTTTACAAAACAAGATACGTAAAATTCCAGTTCTCGGTAAAATCTGTTTTTCACCAAACGAGGTCATCAGTCGACTGATGTATTTTTTTTGTCGACCGACGACCTCATAACGGCTATAATTTCTAGATTTTGATATATCCGTTATTTTGTCTTTTTGCTTGGTTTTCTGGGGTTTTTGGGCTTTGCCTTATGATCCTATATATACCCCTTGCCCTCTAACTTCTGAAGTGACCAAGAAAATGTTTTAAACAAGTTTAAAGAGTTTTTAACAAGGGTTTTAGTTTGGTTTAAGTGTGTTTAAGAAGCTTTTAAGCATTTGGAAGTTTGAGTTTGAGAAATTAATTTCACAAGAGCTTGAGGAGATCATCTATTGGTGTTTGGGCATCCAACTATTCTCCCTCTACCTCTTGATCTATTGAGAAGTTTTCTAAACTCTATTTTTAGCTTTTTTATATATTTAATTATCATTGTTATTAAGCTAGAATTATATTGAGTTTAGTTTTGATTTTTATCTCATTGTTACACACACCCACTTGAGCTTATTGTATCTTTCATACATAGTATATTTGCGTTGGTGAGAGTTGTAACAATTGAGTGTGAGCTTTCATTGTGTTCTTATCTATAATAGAGAACAAACATTTATTGTATTTGAGCCTAATTGTGAGGATACACTTTGTAATACACTTGTACACCGAGAGAAGTGTGTGGCGAGAGTCAGGGATCGTCCCAAGAGGAGTGACGTCGGTTAACGAACCTAGGGAGAGGTTGTAACCAAGCACTTGAGGGAGACACATCTAGTTCAATACTTGAGAGGGTGTAGAGTGGGATTACAAGAGTGTGTTAGTTGTAGAGTTTTCAGTAAACTAGAAAACCGTATTGTGTGGTGTAAACATTATTCGGGTGAACGTAGAAAACCCGGTTGTGATAGTGGATTTCTCCTCGGGAGTGGGGAGCGGAGACGTAGGACGGAAGGTCCGAACTCCGTGATCATTTGATTGTGTTTGAGTGTGCTTTGACGTTCATTTATATTTGTGCTTATTCCTCATATCGCCTTTGTCACATTATCTAGCTTGTCCACTATCTTGTTTCATTTTGTTTACCCTTGTGTTAGTTTCATATCCTTGCATATATATCTCATAGTATATCTCTTTGCTAGGATATATTTCATTGTTCGTATTGCTTATCCTAGTTCACACATCATGTTGTATTTCATACTTGCTAGGATAACTTGTTAATTAATTTTAATTGGTATTTAAATTGGATTAGATTAGTATAAGACCCTAATCACTCCCCCTGTAGGGTCTAACAGGTAGACTATACTTAATAGATAGAGCCTCCACTTCATCTAGCAGCCCTTTCCCTGGGGACGGATGTAGGTGATTTGCTGTAGCGCTCTGATGCTCTTGTTATTGTTTTTTTGTTTAAATTGTATCTTTCAGGCAGATCAGAGTTTCCGAGAGCCGTAGGATGATGGAGTTCCAGCATAGTCGCCGTCGCACAGTTTTAGCAGTTGAAGCTCCACTATATAGTTACGTTCATTGTTTTGATTTTAGAGTTGTGTTCATTTTGTAGAGGCTGAGTGTCTTAGTGAGATTTTATTTGACTCATTGTGTTGAGATGTATTTCTGACTCAGAGATATTTTTATTCTATTTCAGTTAGGCTCATTTGTTGATATACTTCTTCTGTGCATATCTGATTTTGTACTACTTCTATTATTTGCATGTTTTGTACCTTCACATATTTGTTGTTTCCACTAGAGAGATAGTGACTGTGATGGTGAAACATGTCGTAGTATGGTGTTTGGTGTTTGGCAGGTTTGACAATCCAGGTTTCACCTTGGACTGCAGCCTTTTGTGAACCTTAGGGCGTCACAGTTGGTATCAGAACTCTAGTTCCAGTATCATTAGGATCATTCATGTGTCAAATTGTGGAGCTAGGATAGAGTTTCCTAGGATTCATGTATAGAATCCGCTAGGAATTTCTAGAATGAGTGAGGATGATATGTACATATATCTTAAAATTTCAAAATTTTTTATGACAATTATTTTATGTTGATTTAAAGTATTTGCGTGAATACTATATGCCATGAGTACTTGTTGCGATATGTTATATATATATATATGTATATATATGTTTGCGATGTCATTTACTGTGTCCATTAAGCTCTCCTTTTGATATTTTAAATGTCAGGACAAGGATGCGGTCGAGATAAAACTCATACCCAGAGAGCTAGACAAGCAGAGCCCGAGCCACAGTAAGCTCCACAGTATCTGATCGACCTTATAGCACCATTTGTAGTAAGATTTTGTAATTCTAGAGGAGCGAGAGGCACATCTGTTTTCATCAGCAGTATCATTTTCTTAAGTTGCACCATCAATTGTACCAGTCATGCTATTGAAGAGGCAATACCAATAATTTTATCACAACCGAAGAATGGTAGCAAAGGATAGCAACGACTTCAGATTTTCGCATAAGAAATGAATATCACTTATTTGGGAAAATTTTGTTTACTTCTTTGACAAGTAGTTTGAGCCAGTTTAATTAAAGCAGTGAGATATGCCTATAGTTAATAATGAAATCAAGACCAGCATGATGGAAATGATAAGGGCAAGAGGCCTATTATGGGATCTAGAGGACAAAGCAGCCGGGTAAGAATTTCTACCATCAGCAACAAAGACATTATAAGAAGAGAGCACAACATGATTCGATAGCGACACAACAGCACAGGATTCAGGATACATGATACAATTATAACAAGATCGGATATAGATTGAAGAATTATCACAGTATACTAGCAGGAGACCAGCATGATAGAGGTCAGGGTCAATAGTCTTAGGGTCGTGGTTACGGCCAGCATCGGAGGATAGATGTACTACCGGTTATTCCCAGGATTTAGGGGCCAATAGGCTAAAATAGTGCTATTCAGAGTATTCATCAGTGTTAGATGGACCCATGTGTTCACCGCCAGCAGCGCAGCAGGCGCCGGCCACCAACAGAGTTTATGTAGGCACGCCATGTGATCATAGTGCGAACAGAGTTTTTGTAGTAATTTCTTATCTAGCTCGAATCTTGTTTGATTCAGGAACTTCCTATTCTTTCATATCTCATGCCTTCATGTGTAGGCTTCAGTTAGTTACACATCCCTTAGAAGTTCTGTTATCAGTTTCTACTCCTCTAGGGGAGGTGTCCCTATTAGAGAGTATATGTAGGAGGTGTGTCATCAGTATAGATGACTTTGAGTTCATCTTTGACCTGGTCATTTTGTGGATGTCGAATTTCTACGTCATTCTTGGTAAGAAATGGTTATCATCCTATAATATTAGTAATGACAGTTTTGCTAAAATAGTATGCTTGTGAGTATTCATTGGGATTGTATAGATAGTAGCAACCTCATAGGGTAACCAGAATATGGAGCCATTTCTGGCATAAATCGAGAAGGTGATAATACGGGATCGGGACCGGAGTCATCTCATAGGGTGCAGTTTTGATCGAGACCGGAGTAATCTCAGAGTATCAGGATGTCGTTCTGGACATACCTACGTTTTCTCTAGTGAGAGAGGTTGTTTTCCTGCATCGAGTTGTAACAGGCACCGTACCGATATTCTGAGTACCCTATCATATCATATGGCACCCGCTGAGATGAGAGAGCTACAGACTCAGCTAAATGAGTTGTTTAACTCAGAATTTTATTTGTCAGAGTCATTTATTTTCATGGGAGCACTGGTCCTCTTCGTGGAGAAGAAAGACGGTAGCATGCAATTATGTATAGATTATCGTGAGTTGAACAATGTCACTTCCCGGATCACGGATCCACTATCGAGGATTTATCACTTATTCGACTAGCTACGATAGCGTAGAACTTCTTGAAGATTTATTTTTGTTCTGGTTATTTCCGGTTGTGATTGTGATAAATGGATATTCCTAAAACCGCATTTTCTGACTCGATATGGGTCTTTTGAGTTCTTGTCATGCCGTTTAGGCTGACCAATGCACCCGCGGTATTTATGAATTTGATGAACCGGGTTTTTTCGTCTATGCTAGGACCAGTTCCTAGTCGTTTTTTTAACGAGATCATTATTTTTTCGATATCGGAGGCAGAGCGCGAGCGGCATCCTCTATTAGCATTACGGGCATAACGAACAGTCGAGGTTAGAGGTATCAGTGATACACCAAGTTCAACAAATATGAGTTTTTGCTATAAGAGATTATGATACCACTTAGACAACTTACGAAGAAGGGTGTATAGTTTGCTTTGGGCACTTGGTGCCAGGGAGCCTTTGAGGCTATTAAGGCTAGATAGACTACAATAATAATTTTGACTTTTCTGAGTAGTGATACAACATTTGTCATTTACGTGGACACGTCATTAGCAAGACTATGAGGTATTTTGATGCAGACCCAGAGAGCATGGCTTATTTCGCTACAGTTTAGGCACATCGTAACAGATATACAGTGCATCCAAGCATATAGAAAGTGTACAAAGATGTTAAAAGACACTTTTAGAGGAGTTCTTAGGATTTATTCAGTACCCAATTATGATATTCTAGTGTTGTCCACCCACAGACGGATGGACAAACGGAGAGAGTAAACCAAGTGTCGGAAAATATGTAGCAAACATGTATTATAGACTTGCAAGATAGTTGGGAGGATCATATTCCATTGATTAAGTATGATTATAATATCATTTATCATAGACTATTGGCATCCCACCGTATAAGGCATAATATGGGAGGCATTATAGATTGCTTATTCATTGGACAAAATTACAAGAAAGTTTATTGCTTACACATGAGCTTGTAAGGCAGACTACAAAAAAGGTAACAGAGATTCGGGAACTTATTCTTGCAGTGCATAGTCGTCGAAAGAGTTACGTAGACTAGAGACGATCACCGTTAGAGTTCTATATTGGGGACTATGTCTTATTAAAAATACCGCAGATGAGTTCAGTGACTCGGTAGATGGGGAAGGTTTAGATAATTTAGAAGTAATTGCGCGACGAGGAGTAGCAGAGGGTGATTGATACACTAGAATTTGAGTTTCAGATAGATTTAACTGCTGTGGAGATCACAGGTTGTATTCTTACTAGAGTGGACGAGAGGCTTAGAAAGGAAATAATACCTTAAGTTATAGTTCAATAGAGATAGAAAAGAGATGAGGAGGCTTCTTGGGAGCACGAGGAGGATATGCGTCGCGACTATCCACAACTGTTCGAGTGGGTAAATTGATTTGGTTATAGCTTATTGATGATTATGATTTTTTATTGTTCTATATGGAAATATTTATATTTAACGCTAAAATAAGGGATTAACACTTAGCTCCTAATCATTCGGAATACGTGGTATATATATAGGGGGTTCCTTGTTTGGGTTTTTCGCCCGATGTACTAGTTCCGTTTAGTTAGGGGTTAAGTCGGAGTATTCGCATTTTAGATTTTTAAGCATAAATATTGCTAGTGATTCATATCTATGGATTAATGGTACGAGATGTGTACAGAAGGGTTTTTTGTCTAGATTATTCCCTCTTAGTGCTTTTCTAATATTATTAATTCCTAAGATTTGATTGCGAAATTTTGAGGACGAAATTCTTTTAAAGGGGAAAGAATGTAAAACCCCGTAAAATTAAATATTTTATGATAAATAATGATAAATATGTTATATGGTGAAAAATAATATATTTTGATGTTTGAGTATGATAAGAATTGATTTGAGATCAAATTAATGTATATTTGTGAAAATATATATGCAAATACACAAAACATGCACAAAGGCCAAAAGAGTGAAAATCTGGGAATAGTGACTAGTTGAGCATTTTTATATTTTACACACCACAGTTGGAATCTGCAAAAGTGTAAAAGAACAAAGTTGTAGGTATCCTCAATAGATTTCTAACAAATCTTAGATCACCTCATTCTGATGTCGAATAAGAAAGTTAAAGCCAAAATACCGAAGGTTGTTTTCCTAGTAAGACTAGGTTTCCTGGTTCGGGTCAAACAGGTTTGTTTCGGGTTTGCCTTTATAAATACCTGTGTTTTTCATGGAAATTCTTTTCTTTTATCATATCTATGAACCCTAGCAGTTACCCTCTCCCCTAAAAAACCTAGACCTTTTCTTATGAATTTGGAGAGCTTTGTGAAGCAAAACACCGGCACGAGGACGAGATCATCGACGTGTAGCGAGGGAGAACGTGTTGTTCATGCTCGTCGTTTGCTTGCTGATTGTTTCAGAGGCTTGCACATGAGATTAGGCAAGATCACTTACATTCAAACCCATCCTCATAGTTAAATAACTAGCTTAGATGTTTAATTTGTGTTTACATGCTTAGATCTTAATCTAATGTGAAAAAGATTTGATTTTTGTTGTTAGATCTTAAACAAATGTTAGATCTACATGTTTTTCTTGTTGTTTATAATAGAAATATGATCATGATCATTAGGGTTGCTTTTTAAATTCGTTTTTATCTTGTTAATCATGTGTTAATCATGTTTAAACTCTAATTGACTTTTAATTGAGTTTGCATGTGGATTAAAGATGAGAAAACCCTAGGTTTGTGATACCTAAGTGTTAAAAATATGATTTATTGAAAGTATATCTTTTATAAGTTGTTTGGCAATCATGCTTATGTTTAATATGTTAAAAGTCCATGCTTTAGATAGAAGAATTTGAGTAATTAGGTTGGAAAAACTCTAATTTGATTAACACAAGAGTTTATTTTATGTTTTATGAAAGTTTAAGGGTTAAGCATTTTTCTTGTTGCAAATTTTCTGCTATGTATGTTGAGATTGTTTCTAGAAGTATGTATTTGCTGTTGTCATGTTTCCATGCAAGTTTCACATGATTTAAACTAGTTTAGATCACAAAAATCAACATGAATACAACACAGTGCAGAAACCTACACAGTCTGGAAAATCTGTCCACGGTTGACCGTGCGTAAATGGCGGTCGACCGCGTGCCAAGCAGCAGTCTGGGAAACCCTGAAAACCTGTCGCGGTTGAACGCCGCATAATTATGGTTGACCGCCAACCTCTTTTGAGCCTGTGCATGTTTTGTTCGGTTGTTTTGGTCTTTGAGCGAGTCTCTCGACCTTGTACTGTTATATTATAACATTTATGACTTGTTAAATACCTGGGATGATAATGAACTTCAGATATGGACACGCACACCGAGATATGTGCACATATGCTTAGTTTGTATTGAATTAACACACTTTTGTCACAAGTTAAAATTTATAAATACACATGACTAGTATTTGATCATTCACGTATCCGAAAATAGGAAGATAAAAACCTATTACCACAGAATGATTGAGTAAGAGTATTACAATAGTATCGTTATTACATGCATCCGGAATAGTAAAATAATAAAACCTATTTCCGCTAGGAGATTGAGTAAGAAATTATAAAAGTATCAGCATTCTATGTATCCGGGATAGGGAGATAAAACCTATTGCCGCAGAACGATTGAGTAAGAATATTACAAGAGTATCACTATCGCATAAAGAGATGTACACATATATGTATTATCACTTATAGTTACTCCTATGTTAGATTACCCACGAGTAGGGTACATTCTTTGTTTCATGGCATACAAGATATGGCCTATGGTGGTTTTTTTGAGTTCGATGGTTTTCTCTTATAATTGCGCCAACTACTTGAGAATGTAGTTCGAGATTATGACATTGGTCCTATATGGTTTAGGCTTGGAGTATTTTCTTTTGAGTGTTGTTTTCATTCATAGATTTAGAATTTGTATTTATGGATCTACAATTTGTGACATATGGTATATATATGAGGGTTTCCTTGCTTGTATTATTTCGCCCGACGTACTACGTCTCGTCTTATAGGTGTCTAAATATAACTCCATCAGATACGGGGAAAATGATATAGATAGACTATGCTTAATAGATAGAGCATCCACTTCATCTAGCTGCCCTTCCTCTGAGGGCGGATGGAGGTAATCTTGCTGTAGCGCTCTGATGCTCATGTTGTTGTTCTTTTGTTTAAATTGTATCTTTTAGGCAGATCAGAGTTTCGGAGAGCCACAAAAGATGACGGAGTTCTAGCATAGTCGTCGTCGCACAGTTTTAGCAATTGAAGCTCTACTATATAGTTATGTTTATTGTTTAGATTTTAGAGTTGTATTCATTTTGTAGAGGCTGAGTGCCTTAGTGAGATTTTATTTGACTCATTGTGTTGAGATGTATTTCTGACTCAGAGATATTTTTATTCTATTTCAGTTGGGCTCATTTATTGATATACTTCTTCCGTGTATATCTGATTTTGTACTACTTCTATTATTTGCCTGTTTTGTACCTTCACATATTTGTTGTTTCCACTAGAGAGATAGTGACTGTGATGCTGAAACATGTCATAGCATGGTGTTTGGTGCTTGGCAGGTTTGACAATCCGGGTTTCACCTTGGACAATAGCCTTGTGTGAACCCTGGGGCATCACAGGATGGTTATTCGCTGGCTTTCTATCAGACTTTCTGGAATCTTATTAAAAATGATCTCGTCCTTCTTATGAATCATTTTTATCATGACCCTTCCTCTCTTCATAGGGTGAACAAAATCTATATAACTCTCATTCCTAAGTTGAAGATGAGCTCTCTGGTTAAAGACTTCAGACCAATAAGTCTGATTAACTACTTTTTCAAAATCTTCTCCAAAATGCTTGCTACTAGATTATCTCCGCTCATGTATGACTTGGTTTCTCCTACACAATCAGCTTTCCAAATGGGTAAATCTACCCTAGACTCCATTCTGATGGCTAATGAAATGATTCATGTAGGTTCCAAGAAGAAAAAGGAAGTGGCTATGTTTAAAATAGATTTTTCCAAGGCTTTTGACTCTATTAATTGGTCTTATCTCATTGAGTTATTACAAGCTAGAGGTTTTGGTAGCAAATGATGCTCATAGATCAACTATATCATCTCTTCATCCAGTTGTGCAGTATTAGTGAATGGTTCACCCTCCAATTTTTTAACTGTAAACAAGATCTTAAGCAATGAGACCCTTTATCTCCTCTCCTGTTTAATATAGTCGTAGATGTTCTCAATAAGATGATCCAAAATAATGTTGGAGATGGTCTCTTATCTAGCATTGGTCTGAGAGGACCTTTTAATAACATCAGAAACCTACAATTTGCGGATGATACTGTGCTCTTTGTTAAAAGTTCAGTTAGAGATATATCCACTCTTAAGGTAATTTTGTACATCTTTGAGGTTATATCACGATTGAGTATCAATTACTCAAAATCATCTCTTATTTATTTTGGAAAAATAAATATTAGAGATCAACGTCTAGCTTCTATCCTTAACTTCAATATTGGATATCTTCCAATTAAATATCTTGGTCTGCCTTTGAAATATGGAAAATTGACTAAATCAGACTGGCAACCTGTTTTGGACAAACTGCATAAGAAACTATCATCTTGAAAGAAAAATTCACTCTCTATTGGTGGAAGACTTGTTCTCTTAAACTCGGTTCTAACATTACCACCTCTCTACTATAGGTCCTTCTACAAATTACCTCGATGGTTGATAAAATACACTGACAGAATCTGGAAAAACTTTTTATGGTTAGGAAAGGATGATACAAATACTATCAAATGCCTAGTTAATTGGAGTAAAGTTTGTCTCATCAAATCTAAAGAGGGTTTGGGAGTTAAGGAGATTACTTACTTTAATTTCTATCTTCTTTCTAAATGGCTGTGGAAATGCTTGGATGTAAATTCGTCATCTGGTTCTTTTCTGAGGGATCTCTATGTTAAGAGATGCTCATATATACAACAAGCTCAACCTACTAAATCATTTTCCTCTTTTTGTAAATATGTTCTCTCCTTTAAGAATGCTTTTTTTTTACATTGTCTCTTGGTCAGTTGGTTCTGGTACACATCAGATTCTGGGAAGATAAATGGATTGGTTGTAACACATTATCCAGTTTTTTTCCAACCATTTTTCAACTAAGGTACTCTTCAAATGTATCTATACATAATCAAGGCAATCTGGAGAATAATATATGGCATTAGAGACCTTTGTTGAGGAGATGTTTATCCCAGGAATCTCAAACAGCCAAGTTAAAACTTCTAAACTTATTATGTAGCAGAAGCATCAATAACTAACCTGATATACCAAGATGATCTCTTACATCGAATGGCGTTTTCTCTGTCAACTTATTCTACAACTTTTTAATCTCTAGAGGTACCAAATTTTCCTTTGCCAAAACTACATGGAATGCAATTTTTCCTAGCAAAGTAAGAATCTTCACTTGGTTGTTATATTATAATAGACTGAACACCAAAGATATTCTCCTGATTAAGGGATGGCAGGGAGATACCAATTGCTCTCTCTATGGCACAAGTATTGAATCTAGAGATCATCTTTTTCTCTTATGCCCTATATCTCAACAAGTCTGGAACCATTTTAAATCATACTGTCTTCACTTTGCTTGGCCGACAACCTTTGAAGAACTCATTCACATACTGGAATCTCTTACATGTGTTAAGGGACATTTATGGCGAACCATCTTTTCTGCGGTTTGTTGGAGTATATGGAACACAAGAAACAAACTTATTTTTGAGCAGGTTAATTTCTCCTATATCTCTATCATTATCCTTGCTATATCTGGAATTTATGATTGGACAGGAGTGAAGAGAAGATCTGCTGCAAGGATATCAGCTGAGCTTGAGAACAATCCTATATCAAGGGCCAGAGGTTATACAAGCCAGTGACAGTTCAGTCAGAAACTAACAAAAGTTGTTTGATTGGATTGTATATATTAACATTTATATGTTTTGTTTTGCTCGTTGGTTAATAGAAAACTTAGTTTCTGATAATTATATGTATAGCTGGCTTTGGTTCTTCCTTATATTTGTGTCAATGATGAATGACGGTAAGGCCCTCTCTTCATCTTCATGGATCTCTGAAAGAAGAAGGTTATATACATCCCTAATTGTTAGACACTCTTTTTTCTAATTTCTAACATGGATACAGTTCGTGTCTGACAACTTTTTGTACTTAATACTTTTGATTATGAAAGAACGGGGTATACCCCTCGTTTTTCTGTCAAAAAAAAAGTTGAAGAAAATTCGCAAAACTTGGATAAACTTGAGATGAATTTGAAAAATCCAAAGATTCTGGTTATAGTAGGTGGTAATCAAAGAAATTAGCATAAAAGAAAGTATGATGGTAAAAATGACAATTCTAAGAAAAGGCATAAACAAGCTCATAAGCAAAAGGAAATTGCTAATACTTGCTGGAAGTGCACTAAGAATAGTCATCTCAAGAAACGAAGCAAGATGTATCTCAAGAAGCAATAACAAAGTGAATGAGCTAACATAGCGGTCAATAAAGAATTTGTGGCAATGATCATTGAAGCCAGCATTGTTGATCATGAAGCAGAGTGGTGGATCAATTCTGGTGCTACAGAGGCATATTTCTTGTAATCGAAATTTGTTCAAATCCTATGAGTAAATAAGTGGTGGGGAAGAACTTATTATGGGTAAGTCCTCCACTGTTAAGATCGTAGTAACGGATAGAATTATTCTCCCCTTCACATTTGGAAAAGTTGACACTAACGATATACTTCATGTTCCTAATATAAGGAAGAATCCAGAGTTTGCAAATGTTCCTAACAAGTATGGGTTCATAGTGTTGTTTGAAAGCGACCATGTTATTGGTAGAGGGTAAATAAAACAAAGTTGCAGTACACAACTATCAAGTTATAGTATAAAAAAATATTGATCCCTCAAGGAAGGTGTTTAAAGATAATTCTAAAATAATTCTTAGAGTTGTGTTGATAATTATGAGAAAAAGTATAAACGTGGAGAGATATAAGAAAAGTGTGTGATTATTTGTAAATAAAAGATAACTAGAACAAGAGGGAAGAAAGATAGTGACCAAATAAAACAGAAACAAGAAAATGGACAAGTACAAAATTAAGAAGAAAATTTAAATTTAAAAAGAGGAAAAAAGGGACAAATGGAAATAAAAAGAAATAGAATCACAAACGAACTAAGATTAAAGAAAAAAATAAGTAAAGAGAAATCAAGTGAGAAATTAATCTAAAAAAGGTGAGAAATTCAAGTGGATAAGATAGGAATCTAAAAGTAAATCCACTAGTTTGTTTTATTTAGAATTTATGAACTATTCTTATTTTATCATATTTTATTTTAGATTTACTAAGTATAGAATATCAAATCACTTAAGCAAAACATAGCCTATCAAGTTATCATCCAAGCAAAATCAATATTCATGAAAAGAACAAGCAACTAGATAGTAATTCTAAAATTTATAAGAAACCTAATAAATCATTCAATATAAATATAGATTATCAAAATTTTCTTTAAGCATGATCATTTTAATCATAAAAGAGCAATTCATAATTAATAAAAGAAATCAAACTAGTTTTATATAATTCTTCAATTCCTACCAGATTTTAGTTACACATTTTGGAAAATAAAAGAAAAGAGATAGTGTTGATGTCAGTTATCAAATAGGGGGTTTATTTGTGGATACGAGTAGAGTTAGGATCCTTAAACTCCTTCAGATGATGGGCTCTATAGATTGTTGTTCTTCTCTGCACATGAAGAACTCGTGAGATGGTTCTTCGGTTGTTCCTCTAATGATCAAGTCAGTGTTTAAACTTGAGCGGGAAAATATATGAGAAATAGTGTGAAGGATTGATCAAAGTTAAATCAAAAGCAGAAGAAGTTACCTCATGCAGTGCAGCTTCCTTTTATAGTAGATAAGAAGGGCATTAAGGTAACTGCTATCGAGTTCAGGCAAGCAGCTGACTCAGCAGATATCTTTATAGGCGTCGGTCGCAGGCAAGGATAAGCCATCCAAGAAATTAGTACGAGAGAGACAACAATTGCTTGGCACTGACTGGGTTTGATGAGTCATGAAGACCATCGAAGCTAGAGCAATGATGACCCAGACAACATATTTAAGGTGAGGGTAGTTGCTTGTCAGCAGAGAGTTCGAGGACATACCACCTCTCTAGTTGTCTAGTTGTAGATTGACAAACATTGCCTTTTTAATCAGTTACACAAGTTGTCGGCTAAAATAGCAGGCTGAGTGCGAAGTCTTAAAGGCTCGACCTGGAGAATAGATCGACAAGTATTGTCGTTCGAGTCGACCACGTAAGTTGTCAACTTATGGAGACGGTCGTAGGAACAACTCTTGTTGTTGTGTGTAGGAGTAATCAGATTAAGCGTGGAGTGGGACGTGCATTGACTTCCCAGTAGAGACTAACACTTGGTTTTTATTTTACAGCTTATAACAGATAAAATCTAGACTAGAGAGCATGAAAGAAGGAGAATAAAATATAAGAAAAATTAAAACTAATTACAAAAGTAAGAACAAGAACAATAAAATAAACATCTAAACTATGAGCATAAAAGAAATCTAACTTACTAAAATAAAAATGTAAGAAAGTAAATCTATACTACAAAATAAAAATGTAAGAAAATAACAAAATAAAAGAGCATGAAAGAAAATCTATTCTAGAAGACATCAAAATAGATCTAATCTACTAACAAGAAAAGAAAAAAAATCCTAAAACATAAATTTCTAAAGCAAAAAATAAAAAGAGATAACAAAAATTTTACATTGCAAACGGTTGGCCCCTTGAAAGTAAATATTGATCTTCATCTTCATCTTCATCAACTAATAAAGAGATGAAAAGAAAATTTTGAAGAGGTATTTTTTTATTAATTGTAACTAAAGTTTATAATTTAGAAGGTCTTTTCAATTAAGAGTAACCCTCCTTTCCAAATAGAATTTTATAATTTTTTCACAATAAAACCCTCACTCTCTATCCTTATTTATAGAGTATTATAATTAACACTAGCCCTTAGATCAAGTTTATGCCCCAAGTTACACAATTTTAGCCTTTGATTTATAACTGCTTACTAGGTATCGATATTACTATCAATACAAATTTGTATCGATACAAGTAACGATACTAGTATAAATACATGTATTGATACTGATATCGATATTTTGACACTCAAGATGACTTCGTCTCATCGAGATAGATGATTTCATATGTTATAAGTTAGATTCTGTCTTCCAGGTTAGGAGATAATGTTATTTCTTTGGGCTGGCTATCCTAAATATAAATTTAATTTAATTTCTTTTCATACTGGATCCTTATTTTTTTTAGCTTCTATAGTCTGCTTGGCTAGATCCTAGGCTTCACTAAAAGGTTAAAAATGAAGAAATTTAAACTCTTTTGTTAGCTACTCTTTTGTTAGCTCCTATTCATTAATTCTTCATTTCCTGTAGATTATGTGAAAAACATATTATTAGTAATATATTTATTTAAATAAAATAGATAATGAGGGTACAAAAGTGTAATAAAATGTAATGAACAAATACCCCAACACCTAAACTTTTTCTAGTCCTCTAGCAGAGAAAGAAAATAAAAAGGAAAGAAAGAAAAATCTTAACTCACTTTCATAGTAATCGTGGCTATATTTAATGCATACAAGAAGCCTTTAAATCCATAGGTTATCCTAGAGGACAAGTTGTAGTCTCGTAAGGGTTTGTAGTGAATGTACCCATAAAATTCACTTAACTTACCAATTTAAAAAAATAATATATAATTAATTAACTTGATACCTTTAAATAATCTAATTATAGTTAGTTTTTTCTTAAGAAAACTTTTTACTGTATAACTCCAAACTAAATCTTGTAGAAAATATTTTCATTATAGTTATACAAAACCAAGTTCAACTTAGAAATTTAATTAAAGTTTAAAAAAAAACATGCCAACTCTTTCTTTCAAATAATTTTCAAGTCTCTTGATCAATTTTTTTTAAACATATATACAAATATAACTATGTGTGTGTGTGTGTGTGTATGTGTGTGTGTGCTAGTATTTTTTAACTCTCTTTATTCCTTGGTAATTTTGTTATACTTTATCAGGCTTTCTAAGTGACTATTTAACGAGTTTTGGCCAATGAATCCTAAGCTAATTGAGTTTAGGCCATTAATTATCAAAATACTCATCGTGCTTAATCATTCGGTCAACTTAGACCTAGTAAGATAGAACTGCTATTTGTGGGAAAAATTACAAGAAAATTGAAAAATTAATTAGTATTAATCTCTCTAATTGACTTAGGAAAAGAATGAATACAATCACTTAAAGTAATCTCTCTCTAACTGACTTAGAAAAAGAAATTATAATTTTCTTATCGGTTTCTTGCTTACGAAAGTGAGAAGAATCAACAAAGATCTTTCCCTTTGTTTAATACTGGATTTTTCTTGGTGGTGATGGGAGTTTGATTCTTGTATCCCGTTGATGATCAGAACAATTGGCTTCGTGGAACTTTGTCTTTACTTCTTGACTTAACGACTTGGACGAACTTGAAAAGCAAGTTTAGAACCCTGGTCGAGTTTAGAACTCTGCAAGAGAGTTAATTTTAGAAAGTGATTTCAATCCTTTTTACCAAAATAAGCCAATGAATTTCCACTCTAATAGACGATCTCAAAGATAGCTAGCTCAAGGTGATCTACAAGCCAACCCCTCAAATCTCCAGCCCTTTTTCAGATGTAAAACCAGTTATTTATAGGGTTTAAGCGGTGTAACTAACCCTTTAATTTTCTCCATAATGGGGACTTAATAGCCCCTATTAAGTGGGTAACCGCTCAAGTGATTTGAAACGGTCAAACGCGACGTTCGCGTTCTAGATTCAATATGCGAGGGTAGACCCTCGCGTTTGGCTTTTGAAACACGGGGGTGACCCTTGCGTTTGGAGTTTGGAATGCGAGGGTGGACCCTCGCAATTGGAATTGGGAACGTGAGGGTGGACCCTCGCATTTGGAATTGGGAACGTGAGGGTGGACCGTCACGTTTGGCCTTGAAGAGATCATCAATTGTAATCTCTTTTTTTGAGTTTTGCAAGGATCGTCATCTTATAATCCTTACATTTAGCTTTTTGAAATGTAAGAGTCGTTAATTTGTAACTCTCATTTTTTTATGAAAGTCGTCAGATTGTAACTTTTATCAACAGTGTTTTACGGGGACCAGCTATCTGCAGTAATTTTGGGAATACTTTGGATCTCAATTTTGATCTTAGAATAGTGTACTATTGATTCCTTATTATGGAGTTGCTCACTGCATACATCTCGAAGGTACCATGAATTTAATTACAGAGATTTGCCACGCAAGACCCATGTTCCACCTTCGCAAATGCGAGTTTTAGCTTCTGAAACGCAGGGATGAGCCTCGCATTTTTAATTTTGAAATGTAGGGATGACCCTCACATTTGCCATTAGAAACGCGCGGGTGACCCTCGCGTATGCAATTAGTAACACAGGGTGACCTTCGTGTTTTATCTTTAGAACGCGAGGGTGAGCCTCGCGTTTACACTGAAGTTGAACAAACTTAATGAATGCGAGGATTGCATTTTAGGCGTGATTCTCTCCTAGAATCTCATGCAAATGTTGATAGCCTAGCTGTCTTATAAATAGACCTGATGGGTCAAATCAGAGTCAAACTGACTCTTTTCTTCAACGAGCTACCTCGTTTCATCTCCGGCGAACTCTTATTCACCACCAACGACAACAAACCCAATGACTCCTAAGGCTTCATCTCGATACAAGAAGGCAGCTGGGGCCTCTTCGAGTGCGCCATCGGCTGCAGCTGACTCTAGGGCTTCGGCCGTTGGCTGCACCTCCGTTGTCTCGCCACTTATTAGCAGTTAAAACCCTAACTTGTTTCAACAAGTTTTCATTTTCTATATGAGGCTTGTGTTTCGTCTTTGAAACATGGGTGGCCCTCGTGTTTTGATTTTGAAACGCAAGGATGATCCTCGTGCTTTGATTTTAAAACACGAGGGTGATCCTCACATTTTAATTCTGAAACACGGGGGTGACCCTTGCATTTTGTTTCTAAAATGCAGGGGCGATCCTCACGTTTTGCTTCTGAAAGACGGGGGTGATCCTCGCGTTTTGTTTCTGAAATGTGGGGGTGATCCCCATGTTTTTGACTAAGTCTTTTAGACTATTCTAACGCATTTGCTTTTTAGATACTAACTATTGACTTTCTCTATGTACTGCGCTATTCTAGCGAGCCCCTCACTTTCCACCATCACTTCGATCATGAAGGAGATGTGGACAATGCGGTGACCTTTAGCCTGCACCATGAATTTTTTGGTCTTCCAAGACCACAACAAGGAACGTGTGAAGAGTATTACCTGACTGAGTTCGACGACTCTTAGGGCCATCGTCACAGACACTAAACTTAAGACCGCGGACATGAGAATTCTAAAGAAGCCAATCTTCTTGATCGAAGACTTCGTTGATATCAACACAGAACTCATGTATGATGGGAATTACAAATTTCTCTGGAAAATGGTGACCACTTCTTCTTCCTGCCTAAGATGGAGCGGATGTACCCCTTATCCTATTTCCAATGCACCTCTATCCCTAGGCATATGGAGTGAGATCTCATCAAAGAACAAGACGGTGTATCCATTGGAACACTTACTCATCAAGGTGTTCATCAAGTAGGATATAGCCGGTAGTTGACGGCTTTGAAACCCTGCCTGATCAAAAGAGAGTATCCAGTCGGCAAGGCTGCCAACCTGACAAACATTTTTTGTTAGAAAAATTATTGCGATGAAGGGCGAATTTCCCGCTCAAGATTTCTGGATTCCTGGGTGGGTATACTCCGTAGATGGGGGATGGTGGGCTCGCATGGTGAATTTTGTATTGTAAGAACTAAGAGAGTCGCTTACCAACTCTGGCCTTGGGACCCTAATGTTGGCTACCCGATATAGCATTGTGTAGAGCTACTGCAACTTTTTTGCCATGCTGGAGCTTTATAATCTGGAGACTTGCACTTTCTTCATGCCTGTCTGGGAGCTACGTTTCACACTACATGAGATGCATAAAGTCTATGGTTTACCATTTGGGGAATTGTCGTATGAGGAATTCATCCCCGGGACTGAAAAACTCATAATTTTAAAAGCAACAAATCTTGTAATTTATGGGACCTTTTGGGAAGTAATGTGTCATTACCATATTTGTGCTCAGCTGACGGGACTGCATGGGGGTAGTGCCAAACAAGTGTCTTGGGCTAAATACTTATTTCAAAATTTGAACCAAAAGGATACTGAAGTGACCCGACTAGCTGCGAGTTCTCCTAATGACATCAAGGCTCGTATTGATGCTGCTACCACTCATTACATCAACGAAGCTAAGGAGGATGTTTTTCCTCGTTCACTGAGTTTGATAGTTTTCACTACCAGGCTTAACACCACATCTCTGATATGGCCCTTCTTACCAGATTCTTAAAGCTATGGCTGAAGCGATATGTGGTGCCTACAAAGCCGATTAAATCCATCACGGTCAAATTTCTATACCGTGTGGTTCTCTTAGATCATGGGAGACAATTGAATCTTCTCTTTGTAATGGTGTGTTGTCTATAGAGTGGTTTGCGAGAATTGGTCACTGAATTCCTTGCTCTAAAGGTGACGGGCTCGGGTGAGACGAAGAAGTGGAAGACTCCCAATCCACGCGTGCTAATGCCTTATACCTATCTGGTGTCTTGGTTTGTCTTTCATTTGTAAAACCCCGAAAGAAATTTCTATAATATATATATGTGAATTATTGATAGTAAATAATTCCCGTATGATGAATAATCATAAATATATGCATGTGTATATCTGATGAATGGTTTTATCAGTGTTTGGGAACCCAGCAGATATTTACAAGTGAGAGAAATCGAGTGAGTTGGCGATCAGCAAGTCAAATGCCCTCAGCAGGCATTCTTGTGCTGATCGGTCGACCGACGCGGTCGACCGGCACGGTCGACCGATCAGCGATCAGAGAGTTTTATTTCAGTTTTGGTTTCGGGTTTTGGTAATTGGGTTTTTGGGTTTCGGGTCGGGTTGGGGAGTTGGTATTTATACCAACTCAACCCAGGAGAGCCCCTGTTGATCCCAGACCCAAAACCCTAGCCCCCATCTTCCTTCTCTCAAAAAACCCTATCTGGATCTAACGTTGAGGAGAACGGAGGAATCTCAGGGGATTTTCGCGGATCTGATCGAAGGAGAATCATCCCCAGAGTTGTTATCAGCATCTAAGGTGAGTATCATCTCGCCCAAATCCCTCACCCCTGTTCTTTGCTGTTTAT
>BQKN01000068.1:1597654-1616838 GCA_022839385.1 Asparagus kiusianus | reverse complement strand
TATATATATATATATATATATATATATATATATGTGTGTGTGTGTGTGTGTGTGTGTGTGTGTGTGTGTGTGTGTGTGTATATACATAACACTAACTGTTTTTTATATATATTGTTATTTTGTATATATGGTCTTGAAAAATAATTTTTGATCAAGAGACTTGAAAGTTAGTTAAAACAAAGAGTTAGCATGTTCTTTTCAAAACTTTTAAATTAAATCTCTAAGATTTGACTTGGTTTCGTATTGCTATAATAAAAATATTTTCTAAGAGAATAACATTGGAGTTATATATGAAAACGTTTTCTTGATTATTAACTAGCTTTAATTAGAATGTCTAAATATATCAAAGAAAATTCATTATTTACTGACTTCTTTAACTTGACAAGTTGACCGAATTTTGTGGGTATATTCACTACAAATCCTCACGAGACTATAACTCGTCCACTAGGGTAACTTAGGGGTTTAAAGGCTTGTTGTATGAGCTAAATACAACCACGATTCCTGCGAAAGTAAGTTAGATTTTATTTCTTTTTCTTTGCTAGAGGACTAGCAACAGTTTAGGTGTGGGGGTATTTGATAATCATATTTTATTATAATTTTATACCCTTATTATCTATTTTTAATGAATAAATATACCACTAATAATTATTTTTATCTTTAATTGCAGGTTAATGAAGAATAAAGCTCTGGATCTCTTCTCTCAACAAAAAACCCGTTGATTTATTGAAGAAATGAAGCCCATGAAGCCAAATATTTTTTTGCAAATATTTAATGAAGTATTAAAGCCCAAAATGCAAAGAAAATGTCAAAAAGCCCAAGCCCAAAGCTCACAAGAAGAAGGAAACTGCGGGCTGAAAAAAGTGAGAGGTGCCTATCGATAAGCTTATCGATGCTCGCATCGATAAGCTTATCGATGCCCGTATCGATAAGCCTATCGATGCGCTTATCGATAGCTACGAGAGTCTGTTACGAATCAAAGGCTGAAATTTATTATTTTTGGATAAGATTTCAATCCAAGAGCTTTTATTCACTGATATTTACTATAAATAGGGGTAGAGAGTGAGGGGTTGATGATGTGAAAATATTTTTAACTCTATTTGGAGAGGTGGGTTACTCTTAATTGAGAAGGCCTTTCAAATTTTTAACTTTTGTTATAATTAATAAAAAAAATTTCTCCACTTCAAATCTTCTTCTCTTTGTTGGATGATGATGATGGAGATGAAGAAAAATTTGAAGCTTTGCTCTTCTTTTATTTTTCTCTTTTATTTCTTTTTAGTAATTTTTTTATTATTGCTTATTAGTTAGATTTATATTCATGCTTGTAGTGCAGATTTATTTTCTTATCTTTTTTATTTCTTTTTGCACCTTAATTTGTAGAGTAGATTTATTTTCTTGTATTTAATTCTTACAATTTATTTTATAGTTTAGATTTTAATTCTTTGTAGTTAGATTTATTTCTTGTTCATAGTTTAGATTTTTGTTTTCTTTTTATTTTTGTAATTAGTTCTTTTTTCTTGATTTTATTTCTTAAGATTTAAAATTAATTCTTGTAGTAATCTTAGAATTGTGTGAAACTAGTTTAATTTCCTTTATATTGTATGAATTATTCTCTTACACTTAAAATGATCATGTTTAGGATAATCAAATAGAGAACTAATTGATAGAAGAAGAATTTTATAATCTATGCTTATCTTAAATGGTTTGATAGGTTATACTTATGAATTCTAGGATTACTATCTTGTTGTTGTTCTTATCATAATTTTTATTTTGACTTAGATGATAATTTGATTGGTTATACTTTCCTTAAATGGTTTGATAGTCTATACTTAATAAATCTAAATTGAAATATGATAAAAAAAGAATAGTTTGTATTTAATAAATGAGATTAGCTAGTGGATTAATTCTAGATTTATCATATCTTTAATTGAACCCTCCACCTTTTATTTTCTTGGTTTTTCTCTTTCTTACTTTTTATTTTATTCTTTGATTCTTACTTCTCTTCACTCAAATTCAATTTATTGTTACTTGCATATATTCAAAATAATCACTCTCACTCATCATAACTCTCACACTTATTCTTTAATTCTATTTTGTCACGCACACAACATAAGAACAAATTCTAATAATCTCTTAAAATCACCTTTCTCGTCGGATCGATAATTTTTTATACTATAACTTGATCAATTGTGCACTTGCAATTTTGGTACATAATTATGCCGCATCACGAATAGACTAAAAAGGGTGATTTGTCGGCTAGCTAGGTATAATGATGTCATGGTCATATATGCATTATCAGTGGAGGTCGTTGATGATATGGTTCCATCCACATTCTGAGAGGCAAAGTCTATAACCGATTCAATCAGGTGGAGGGAAGCTATGGAGAAGGAGATACGGTCTCTTCGGAAGAACGACACTTAGGAACTTGCAATGCTACCTAAGGGTAGGAAAGCTGTTGGTTGCAAGTGGGTATATGCGAAGAAAGAGGGATCTTTTATTAGGAACATTAGGTACAAAGCCAAATTAGTTGCCAAGGGATATGCACAACTTGAGGGCATTGATTATAACGAGGTATTTTTACCCGTTGTGAAGCATTCGTCAATTCGAATTTTATTAGCATTGGTGACACAGCTGGATTTGGATTTGGTAGAGATGGATGTTAAGACAGCCTTTTCACACGGAGAATTAGATGAGGAGATCTACATGACACGATCCTTAGGATTCAAAGCTGCAGGAAAGGAAGATTTAGTGTGCAAGCTGAAAAGTCTCTTTATGAATTGAAGCAATCACCGCGACAGTGGTACAAGAGATTCGACAGCTTCATAATTGGCCATGGGTACACGAGGAGCCCATATGACCCATGTGTTTACATGCACAAGCTACAGGATGGTGAGTACATATATTTGCTTTTATATATTGATGATATGCTTATTGCTTCTAGGAATTCTTCGGCTATTTGAAAGTTAAAAGAGGAGTTGTCATCCGAGTTTAAGTTGAAGGATCTTAGAGAAGCAAAAAAGATATTGGGTATGGAGATCGAGAGAGACTGTATGAAGAAGAGATTGAAGCTTACACAGAGGAGTTATTTGCAGAAGATGTTGAAGAAATTCAGTTTGATGGTAATGCAAAATCAGTTAGCACTCCATTCGCTCCCCACTTTAAGTTTTCAACTAATATGTCACCTGTTTTAGTTGAGGACAGAGATTACATGTCGAAGGTTCTATATGCTAGTGCAGTGGGTAGCTTGATGTATGCGATAGTGTGTACGAGGTTAGATTTGTCATAGGTCATGAGCATGATATCGAGGTAAATGCATGACCATGAAAGGATCATTGGGAGGCTGTGAAGTGGATTCTATAGTATGTTAAAGGCACCATGGATGTTGGTCTGATTTTTCAGAAGAGAAAGAAGAATTGGCAGGATTGTATTGGCTACGTGGATTCAGATTATTCAGGGGATCTTGACAAGCGTCAGTCTACTTCAGGATATGTGTTTACATTGGCAGGAGCACCGGTATGTTAGAGATGTACACTTCAGTCTACAGTGACTCTCTCTACTACGGAAGCGGAGTATATGATGGTGACTGAAGCTGTTAAGGAGATTTTGTGGTTGCGTGGACTGTTGAAGGACTTAGGGATTGCACAGGAGACCCCTCCGGATATTGTGATAGCATGTTGGTTATCTATTTGGCAAATAACCAGGTTATCATGCATGCACGAAGCACAATGATGTCATATTCAACTTTGTTCGGGACGTATTGGACGATGGAGATATCATATTGGAGAAGGTCCACTCGAAGGACAACCTTGTGGATATGTTGACCAAAGTTGTTTAAGATATGAAATTAAGTCATTGCTTTAAGCTATTGAACATTCTTCAGCGTTGAGGGCCTTTGGAGGCCATTTGGGTGAACTACGTTCGGCTTGATTTCTTGGGTAAGAGGATACATAGGTAGTCTTGTTTGATGCAGCTGGTTGGATTTGTTGATTTTGATGGGAGAGATTGTTTAAGCTCTTGTTTGGGTTCCCGACTTATTGTGGATTGAGTCTGTTGAAGTAGGTTGTTTTCACTTTTGTCGGCTCAGTTTGGTAGAAACGTTTGCCGAGATGGAGAATTGAAGAAATGGCGAGCACAGTAACGAAGACCCAGGAAAAGACGAAGGAACAAGTTTGGGTGCTGTGCGGTCGACCTTGTGTGGTGCGGTGGTCGACTGCTAACATGCACGAGGATGAGTTCTGTTCAGTATCAGGTCGCGGTCGACTGCGAGTGACGCGGCGGTCGACCACCAAAAGTCCAGAGACTCAAGAATGTTTTAGTCATTTTCGCGGTCGACCGCGATGGCTTTTGCGGTCTACCGGCCAAATCCTATAGGGTTTTTAGTCTCGGTCGATAGATCCGGTCAACCGCGAGTGGTTCTACGGTCGACCGCGAGTCGGGTCTAAGCTGGGTTATGGTTTTCAACCAGTTTTGTTTCTGAGTTGATATATAAGTCTAATCCTAATTAATTAGGGTTAAGCAATGACGTTTTGAGCAATCTTTGAGAGAGGATTGTTACATCTAATTGTGGGAGATTTGTGAGAGATCTAGAGACTTTATTTTAGGGTTTATTTGAGAGATTTGTAACCCTATTTGTATTCTCTTAATTTCTAATAGTAAGAACTCCCCCCTCCTTGACCTGTGGACATAGGCAATTTACCGAACCACGTAAAATTCGTTTGTCTTGTTGTGGTATTGTGTTTGGTTTTTAGTTGTGATTTATCTCGTTCTTATTCCTGTGGTTTCAAGCTTCCGCCACGTACAATAATAACAATCCTATATACATAAAACAGCATAAACCAATTGGCAAGAACAAAACTGCACCACTTCTTATGGTTGTGCTATTTAGACATATCTTATGTGGTCTCTTTCTTTGGCATTCCATTTTGAGCAACTTGCGAGCAACATGAAAAACCACAGAGACAATTTAAGCATCAAAATGCAATTCTTTTGGAATTGTTGAGTGAACCTATTCCTTTGGATCGACATCACTTTGGTGTTTGCACATCATATCTACAATCATCGATCAAAGGAATAATACCAAGTCGCACATAATATATCGATGACGTTGAGATAAAAGCCTTACCCGTACCAATGCAAGAACGGTTCTAACCTTTTCGGCACTATTTTCTATCAACAATACTTTATATTTTTTCTTTTTCTTAGTTTTTGAGAATAAGGATCTTAACTTGCTTTATCAAGAGGGGAAAAAAGCAAAGAAGCATAACTGTTGGTGGATGGCATAGAATTTACAAGTTATAGTAGGATGAAGAAGAATAAAAGAAAAACTATTACGTGGTCGGTTGGAGTACCAAAACTCAGCTAGTAAAGAGAAATTTTGAACAATGTATGTCATTGTCGAAGTCTTTATAGTTGTAATCGTCCAGAGGATCACAATGAGCACACAATCCCATTCTCTTGCTTGGTTGAGTGCGAAATTTGAAAATGCCAATCGTGCTAGAGATCCAGTATATAGGAGCTCATGAGTTCACACAAAATTTGGTGATAATTGGTTGCCAAATATCTCTAGAAAAATAGTAATATAGATGAGATGCTGAGAAGATTCTACCACACTAGCACAAAAGGACAGGATTGAGAAACATGCATTCCTTGCTTCACCACCTTTCCTTTGTAGGCAAATAATCGAGAAGAGCTATCCAAGCACTTATTCAGTATTTAGGAGGAGCTGGACAGGACCAAAGACGCCGATAATGTGCAAACCTTTGTGGATGACTACAGATAATAGTGTATAGTGATCAAACCAAAAAAGATTCTAGTTATAGTAAATTTCCCATTTTTTTGTCTAATGTCTTAGACAGATGTTGTATTTGTAGAAGATTAATTCTTTAGACATTGTGGAGGATTTAGGGAACACAGCTTCTAACCCATATCCAACCATCCATCACCAATGATATGCGTGTTTGATGTAGGTCATACAATCTACTTGCATGGTTTAATGAATAACAAACGTTTATATATATTTAATATGTTCTAAGAAGTGTGCAGGTTGTGCATGATAAATTACAACCATATATAAACATGTATACAAAGTTTCATACTTATATAAAGTCATACACAAAAGTTATGTGTCAAAACAATAATTCAAAAGCGCAAAAACTAGTTCCTACATATGAAAATCGATTCAGAAGCTTGGGAAAGTTAACTTTGAAATGCACAGAAGAATTCACAATTTAGTAGCAGCAAAATTCGATTCAGAGAAGTGGAAAGTCGACTTTGGACACTGCAAAGTTTACTTTGATGACTACAAAATCAACTTTAATGAAAATAAAAAATGTTGAAAATTAAGCAGCAACAAAATTCAGCTTTGACTTTGTGAAAGTTGATTTTGCAAAGCTAACTTTGAGTTTTCGGTGACTTTTGATGGAATTTGTGGACCCGAAAAGAGGCTTTCGATAAATATTCTTGGACAACGAAGGGGTTAACAAAAATTTCTTTAATTCAAATAAGGGAGTACAACTTTCTCACAAAAGACTACACCTCTCTTTCTTTTACAAGTTACTCTCACACCTACACACTAGTACACTAGTTTTTTTACCTACAAGCTATTCTTCACACTCCTCTACATTTTTCTCTTCTTTTCACTTTGCTTCATTGCTTGCTTCCAACCAAATGAAGAGGGACTCATATATATAGGTGTGGTAGATCTTTCTAGAAACACTTAATTCATGAAGACTTGATTCCTTGAGATATTTCTAGAAGAAGGCTCCTTGAGATATTTCCAGAAGAATGCTTGACTTTTCTAGAAGAATGCTTGACTCCTCATTGAGATATTTCTAGAAGAAGGCTTGACTCTTTGAGATATTTCTAGAAGAAGGCTTGACTTATCATTGAGAAATTTCTAGAACCATGGAGAAACTTTGCTGACATTTAACATTCCCCCTCAACAATAATTTTATTTCTCACAAGTCCAAGCTTCTTCTTAAGCTTCAAAAATATTTGTCTTCGGTGGCTTGGTGAAGATGTCAGCGATTTGGTCTTCAGACTTTTAATATATCATCTTCACAATCTTCTTCGTGACTTGATGCCAGATGAAATGTAACCTTGTCTATGTGCGTACTTCTTCCATATCCTACTTCTTTCTTAGCAAGCGCAATAGCTGACTTGTTGTCTATGAGGATCTCTATTGGTGCTTCTTGCTCATGTTACAACTCCTTAATTAGATTTCTAAGCCATATCACTTGGCATGTACCTGCCGATGCTGCTATGTATTCTGCTTTTTAACTTGATAGAGTGACGGCAGACTGCTTCTTTGATGACCATGAGAATGCTGGTGATCCTATATTAAATATGTAGCCAAATATGCTCTTTCTTTCATCTAAATCTCTACCATAATTGCTATCGGTGTAGCCGACTAATCTTGAATATGCACACTGTGTATAGAATAATCCTTGATCAATACTTCCTCGGACATACCTGAGAATTCTCTTGGCTTCCTTGAAGTGCTCTTGCCTTGGCTCCTCCATATATCTACCCTCACTAGTCCTACCGCAAACACTATGTCGGGCTTGGTGATGGTTAGGTAGCGTAAACTCCCGACTAAACTCTTGTATAGAGTTGGATCAATAAAGCTTCCTGGTGAGTCTCGCCTCAGCTTCACTCTGACTTCTGCAGGAGTCGTGACTGGATTGTAGTTGCTCATGTTAAACTTCTGGAGGATCTCCTTTGCACACTTCTTCTGAGAGATGAAGATTCCTTTCTCTGATTGCGATACTTCTACTCTAAGAAAGTATGTCATTTTTCCAATGTTAGTCATCTCGAACTCTCTGGTCATGTTCTTCTTTAACTCCTCAAACATTTTCGGATTGTTATCGGTGAAGATCATGTCATCCACGTAGAGACATATGATCATAATGTCTCCATCCTTCTTCTTAGTATAGAGAGAGTGCTCATACGGACTCTGTTGGGATTCATTCTTCCTGAAGTATGTATCAATTCTGGCATTCCACGCCCTGGGTGCTTTCTTCAATCCATACAATGCCTTCTTCAGCTTATAGACTTTATCTTCTTGGTTCTTCACCTCGTACCCTGGTGGCTGCCTGATGTAGACTTCTTCTTCTAGGTAGCCATTCAGGAATGGAGACTTCATGTCCATCTAATAGATCTTCCACCGGTTCTGTGCTGCTAATGCGATAATGAGTCAAATAGTGTCAATTCTCATGACTGGTGCGAACACTTATTCATAGTCAACTCCTTCTCGCTGACTATAGCCCTTTGCAACAAGCCTGGCCTTGTACTTCTTGATTCCACCATCTTGATTTGTCTTTGTCTTGTACACCCACTTTACTCCAATAGGTTTATGGCCTTCATGTAAGGTAGTGAGCTCCTATGTGTCATTTCTCTTGATTGCCTCGATCACATCATCCATGGCTTTTCTCCACTTGTCTTCTTGAGTAGCTTCTTCATAGCTGATCGGATCACATTCTGCAAACAAATAGAATAGTGTATAGTCCTCTATCATCTCGACAGGTTCTGTATTGTCGTATAGATCTCTTAGGCTTCTTGTCCTCCTTGTTGCTCCCCCTGATGAGCTTCCTTCACTTGAGTTGGATGGTGATGATGTCGGCATCGATATTGGGGTTGATAGAGCTAGACTATTTGGTGGACTTTGTTCTGGTCTTCCAACCAGCTGCAAGTCATCATCATTATCAAAGAACATATCTTTAATATTTTTGTCTTCATCGGTCCATTTCCAATAATCTACTTCATCGAACTACATCTCTTGAAATGATCATCTTCTTTGTAACTAGATTGTAGAGCTTGTATGCTTTTGTTCTTCTCTCGTACCCAATGAATATGCACTTTTCTCCTCGATCGTCCAGCTTCTTTCTCTTCTGCTCGGGGATGTGTGCATATGTGATGCACCCAAACACCTTCAGATGGTTGACGCTTGGCTTGATGTTGCTCCAGGTCTCTAGTGGTATCTTGAACTTGATGTTCTTTGTTGGACAATGGTTGAGGAGGTAAACAACACAATCCACGGCTTTGGCCTAGTAAGTCTTCGGCAGGTACTTGTTTTTCAACATGCTTCTGACCATGTTTAGAATAGTATAATTCTTTTGCTCCGCTATGCCATTCTGTTATGATGTGTAGGTGGCTCTGAGCTGATGGATTATCCTATGTTGCTTGTTGAAATTGTTGAATGCCTTCGAAGTGTATTCTCTACCTCGATCAGATCGGAGCACCTTGATGTGGTACTCACTTTGCTTTTCTACCATCTCCTTGAATTCTTTGAATTTCTCTAGAGCTTCAGATTTATCCTTCAAGAAATAAACCCAAGTTTTTCTACTATAATCATCAATAAATGTGAGAAAGTACTTGTTTCCTCCAAGTGAAACGACTTTAAATGGTCCTGTAATGTCTGTATGTACCAGTTGTAGCAACTTCGTTGCTCGTCTAGACTTTTCAACTTCAAAACTTCTTCTATGTTGCTTTCCCTTCATACACCCTTTGCATAGCTGGTTCGGATGGTTGATCTGCGGTAGTCCTTTTACCATTTTCTCCTTCCACAGAAGATTCAGGCCACTGAATGTGAGATGCCCGAATCGTAGATGCCAGAGCCAAGTCTCATCTTTTATGATTGTCTTCAGGCACTTGACAGAGTCAACATGAATATTTAAGGTAAACAGTCTATTTCTAGACATATTCACCTTTGTAATAACTTCATTTTTACTCTTAATAGTGAGGGCAAGGACTTTTAGATGTATATCATAGCCTCTTTCAAGGACCTGGCCTAAACTCAAAATATTATTTCATAATTCTAGAACATAGTAGACGTCAGAGATGTACTTGTTCTTGCTTGTCTTTGTTTGGGTCATTAACTTGCCCTTGCCCTTTACTAGAATCTTTGACTGATCTCCAAAAGTGATATCTCCTTGCACCGTCTTGTTCAACTCGGTAAAGAACTCCTTGATGCCACACATGTGGTTACTAGCACCTGAATCTATATACCTGATATCTTAATTCTTGCTTTCACTCTCCTGATACGTCAGCAAGACTGTTGAAGTGTCTGGCTGCTCCCTTTCTACAAAGTTACTTCTTTCTGCCACTTGATTTGATTTCTCCTAACATTCGTACCTGATATAGCCGTATCTCTTGTATTTGTAACATTGTGGTTGAGATCTGTCCTCCTAGTAACTTCTTCATAGTCCTCGTCCTCGTGCGCTATGACCTCATCCTCGATCGATTGATCATTCATGATCTCCATTTCGATCTTGATTTTCATGGCCTCTTTGGTACTGTTTCCTATGACCTTGCTGGAAGTTTGATCACCTTGAAAAAAAACCTCTACCTTTGTAGCCTCCACGTCCTCTTTGACTATCTTCTTTGATAGTCATCTTACTCTACAAGGCTTGCTGTAGATTCTCTGCTTTATTTGAACTGTTATTTTTATCTTGTTCATAAGCTTAGAGAGAACCTTGCAGCTCATCAATAGAAACTTCAGAAAGATCTTTAGACTCTTGTATTGCTGGAATAATATATTTGAATTTAGAGTCTAAAGTTCTAAGTATCTTCTCCATAATTCTTGCATCATTAATTCCTTCTCCATTTCTCTTTATTTGATTAGTTATTGTCTAAACTTTACTAAAATAGTCTGATATTGATTCTGTAGCTTTCATCTTCAAATTTTCAAATTCAACTCTTAATGCTTGGAGGCGTTCCTTTTTGGCTCTTTCCGCACATTAATAGGATTTTTGTAAAATCTCTCATGCTTCTTTAGAGGACAGGGCGTTGGAAATCTTCTCAAATGCTGATTCATCTATGCCTTAGAATATTAGGAACAAAGCCTTTTTATCTCTTTTTCTGACCTCCTTCAGCTTATTCTTTTGTTTGGCTGTGAGAGTTTCTTCTGCTGCAGGTGACTCTAGTTCAGTGTAGCCATTCTCCATGAGTTCCCACAAGTCTTGCGAGCCGAGCAAGCCTTTCATCTGGATACTCTAATTGTTGTAATTGGTCTTCATCAGCTTCAGAATCTGTGGTTGGATCATGTTCGCCATCTCGTACACAAGCACCTTCGATTGGCTCGGCTAGATCGAACGAGTCTCTGATACCACTTTTATTGATAGAACACTAGAAAGTACAACCCTCTACACAAAGGAAACTTTTATTGATAGAACACTAGAGAGTACAACACTTGCTATTAGAAGAACACCTCACTTTCGCACAACTCTTTTATTTTGGTGGACACTCACACAAGCCTACACTACACACTCAAACTCTCAAGCTCACTTCTTGCTTGCTTGCCTAAATGAGAGCTCAAGGCCCCTATTTATAGTTGTTTAAAAGGGCTAGGAAGTGTATGGAAGAGTCAATCCTAACCATACATTACTAAGAAGTTTTTAGAAGAATAAATACTAACCATACACTTGTATCTCCCTAGAAACTTCTTGGTAGATATTTGGTAGGTTGTTACTAGAAAAGAGTTCTACAAAGTTGTTCTAGAACAATCTAAGTTGGTTAGGAATTCTAATAACTTTTAGCAAATTATTAGAAACATATAATTTTGGAATCTTAGACTAAAGTCGAATTTGGGAACTATAAAGTTGACTTTTCGTCGATAATCTTGTTTGTTAATTTGATTTGTGAGTTATAGTCTTAGCCATTGATTTGTACTTCTATATAAGGAGTTCTATGAGAGTTTTCCTAATCTGAAGGAGAGTCTAATTGCTGGCTCTTGGGATTATATGCTAAGATAGATAAAACGATTGAGAAAAGAAGAGAGCTTTAGGGAGAAGAGCTAAGGTTTTGTTGGAGAGATTGATTAGAGTTTTTCTTCCTAGTTCTCTTGGAAATTTGAAGATGATGTCAACGCTACAACTCAGAGAGGATCTTCGCAATGATGTCAGAATCATCTATTGAAGATCATCTCAATTGTTTAAAAACATACTTTCATCTTAATATTTTTTTAGTTCAATTTGGTTTATAAACCTAGAGATCCGAGTGGAAGTGATTTGACTAAATTCATAATCTTAGGCAGATTGGGTAGGAGAGTATCTGAAAGTTGTATCTACTTTATACATTTTTTAGATTGGGTAGGATCGGGTGTAAGAGTTTTGACGAACTTGGGAATTTGGTACTTTCTCAGAAAGTAGATTAATTTTACAAGGGTGAAGTACATGGATGTAGGCAACTTGCTGAACAATGTAAATCATTATGTTTATGCTTGATTGTTTGCTTGGTTATTTACTTCCGCTTAGAAGTTGCATAACCTTTAAAAAATAACCTAGTTTTTGATGCTACCCTATTCACCCTAGCCTTTGAGTTGACCTAACTCGATCGTGAAAGCTAGTAATTGTTTGATATACAACAAGGTGAAACAAGCTAGCTAATGTTGCTTCTATATAACTCTCACCTACCACATAGTCTAGACAAAATCTCATTGCCGATATCAACAACTTTTATCCCGGAAGAAAAAGGATGCGGAGACCTTAAGGACTCACACTAGAAAGGAGAGACGCGGCCTCAATATATTTTGCTAAACTAACTACTCTCACGCAATCGTTGTAACTAGAAGACCATGAAGCTTTAGGTTGCGAGAAAAGTCTCTACCATTGTTTAGTAGAACTATATTTACATCCTTCAGATTAAGAACTCCCATCCAACACTTTCTACAAAAATCTAGTAGTGACACAGCTGTTTGTTATTTTTAGAACGTGACATTTTTTTAGTCCGAAAGCTGTGAAACTAAAGTGCATTTTTAGATGTGTCTAATGAATCACTACTTAAAATTTTGGATTATAAGCCTCTTTTCCTTTTGAGGAATTTTGATAACTTATATGATAAGTGTTAAGCTAACACAACACAGAAGTAAAAACCTTAGAATCCACCAATGGTTGTTCTCTGAATCCACAAAGAACGATCTTTGAATTCACGAATGACTTAGAATCCACGATGAAAATTTTAAAGAGGAATTTTTATTAATAAAAATATAAAAATATATGATCCTTAATGTTTACAATCCTTCTTCTTAAATAAAAAAACAAATCCTACTCCTAATAAGAATAGGATTCGTAAAAGAAAGAAATAATCTAAAGCTACCTTAAAGACTCCCTATAATAAAAGTAATAAATCAGTCCTAATTAAATCAAAATTGGTTTTGTTTTCTAATCTAAAAAGACTCTAATTTTATTACCAAAAATAAACTAAATATTAATTATTTTCGGATTTTTTCTAATAACTGGTGACACTAATAAGATTTAAAAAATCTGATAATTCAGTTAGCTTCATCTCGTCGAGATAGGAGATTTACATATATAATATGTCAGAATTCACTTTCTGGATTAGAAGATATGATCATTTCTTTTTAAAAATTGATAATATGCATATATGCACATTTAGCTTGTGATTGTCCTAATCTTCCATTAAATTGTCCGTTAAGTATCCTAAATCATAAGCATACAGAACCCTAGATTTCCAAAAACAGTTTGGAACTCTATTAACTTATATGATAAGTGTTAAGCATATAGAACCCTAGACTTCCGAAACCGGCTTCCTGACATCACTTCCAAAAGAGTGGCAATTTACAACGTTTAAAATCATATAGCTTGGTGCACAACGTTTGACTTGGGGGTAGTAGGGGTAGGTTTAGTTGGCAAGCTACAACATTTATCACAGATATTAGCATTTGCCAAAGTTTCTTCTATAAACATAGGCACTGTATGAACGAAGTGGAGACGGGGGGACCACCCACGTGTGAGAAACAATTCCCCAAAACCAACATTCAGCAGCATAAGGCGCGTGAGGAGATTTATGTGCGTGAGGAGATCGTGGGTCACACCCACATTCTGTTGCGTTTCGAAACCCACGCTCCAGCGGGTCCGCATCCAGCTATAAATAGGTTCGTACAGTTCTCCTAGGGTTTGGTACAAGCAAGCAGAGTGGGGAAAAATCATAGAGAGAAAAGTCGGCTGAGAGAAAAGTCAGCTGAGTGTAAAGTTCGCTAAGAGAAATATAGACGATTTTGAGCATGCTTTTGAGAGAGAAATTGAGATCTTGTTTGAGGGTTTTATTTGTGAGACTCTGTATGATTGTTAACCCTATTTGTTTTCTCTTTCTCTCAAATAGTAAAATCTCTCCACTCCTTGCTCCGTGGACGTAGGTAACTTGTCGAACCATGTATAATTTGTTTGACTTACTGTGATTTATAATAGCTTGTTTAGGTTCCCTCGACAAGTCAGTCCTAGAACTGATGAGAGGAAGAGTGTATATCCCACTTTGTTGAGAAATATCACTTTTGGTTCCAGCTTCCTTTGTGAAATAGGGATTTATTTGAAATCTACTCTCTTGTTGTGCACCAGAGATGCTGCCGAAATTTTCGCTACGCACAACAAGTGGTATCAGAGCTTCGGGTTCGACTTGAGGTTCATTTTGGAGGATTCGATGTAGGATTCTCGTTTGAAGAGTTAGATCAACAACATGGGAGAAACAAGCACATCGGGATCGTATTTTACGAAGGTGATACAGAATCTAAGCATCAATAATACAAAGATTGATATTCCGAAGTTCGACGGCAAGATCAATTTTGGTTTGTGGAGATGTCAGGTGATAGATGCGTTGGACGCACAGAATTTAGAGGAGACTCTTGAGTTACAAGAGAAACCTAATGATATGGAGGACAATGTTTGGAAGAATATGAACAGTAGGGCTTGTGGAGTTATTCGGTCATGCTTGACGCTGGATCTTATTCATGATGTTATGAACGAGACGTCAGCAAAGAAATTGTGGGAAACGCTCAATGAGAAGTACCTTATTAAGAGCATTGAGAATCGGCTTCACATGTAGAAGAGGTTTTACGAGTTCAAGACGAAGAGGGGAGTTTCCATTAGGGAGCATGTTAACAACTTCACAAAGCTACTTTTGGATATAGCCAATGTGGATATCATGGTTAAGGATAAAGACAAGACGATGCTACTTTTGTGTTCGTTGCCCGAGGATGATTATGGTACTTTTGTTCTCACTATGGTTAATGGAAGAATGACTGTAAATTACAAGGAGGTGACCTCAGCGTTGGTGAATTATGAGTTGAGGAATAGTGTTGACCAACTCTTCAAGAAGGCATCGGGAGATGCATTAGCAGTTCAAGGCCGTGGTCTAAATCATAGTAAGAGGTCGTAGTCTAGAGGTGCACACTTGATTATTCGTAAAAATCAGTGTGCCTTTTGTAAAGAAGATGAACATTGAAAAGCCGAATACCCAAAGTTAAATCAAGCCGGGAAGAATAAGGGGAAAGTCATACAAGCTTCAGAGGTGAATGTTGTCAAGTCTAGTGGTAATAATTCAAATTCGGATTCTTCAAGCTATTCGTTATCTGCACTACCGTCAGTTTGTGTTTCCATCTCTACAGAGTGGATGTTAGATTCGGGTGCTTTGATAATAATATTTTATTACAATTTTATACCCTCATTATCTATTTTATATGAATAAATATACCATTAATAATTGTTTTTATTTTTAATTGCAGGTTAATAAAGAATAAAGCCTAAGATCTCTTCTCTCAACAAAAATACATGAATTAAATGAAGAACATAAGCAAGATCCAAAAAAAAACTCAAGCCCAGAATCAAGCCGAGTAGCCTATAGAAGCCAGAGAAAATAAAAAAATCAAATATGAAAAAAATATATTCAAGATAGTTGGCCGTAAAGAAACAATGATATATCTCAATCCGGAAGGCTGAATTTAACATATAATAAATGAAAATCGCCTATCTCGACGAGACGAAGCCATCCGTGAAGGCAAAAATTTAATAAGACATCGATGCTAGCATCGATGCGGGCATCGATGCCAGCATCGATACTGACAGTTCTGTTACGAATTAAGGGCTGACTTTTGATGATTTTGGATAAGATTTCAATCCAAGGGCTTATATTCATTGATATTTACTACAAATAGGGGTAGAGAGTGAGGGGTTGAGGGTGTGAAAATTTTTGTAACTCCATTTGGAGAGGAGGGTCACTCTTAATTGAGAATGCCTTCCAAATTTATAACTTTTGTTACAATTAATAAAATAATTTTTTTCACCACTTTAAATATTTCTTCTCTTTGTTGGATGATGAAGATGGAGATGAAGAATTATTTGGAGGTTTGTATTTCTTTTATTTTTTTCTTTTATTTCTTTTTTATTGCTTATTAGTTTAGTTTTATTTCTATGCTTGTAATTAGATTTTATTTTCTTGTTAAATAGCCAAGAGGCTAGACCCTCTTGACTTAGATTTATTTCATGCTTACAGGTTAGATTTATTTTCTTGTATTTAAATTTTGTAATTTATTTTGTAGTTTAGATTTTACAATTTATTTTGTAGTTAGATTTTAATTTCTTATACTATTCACATTGAGGCTAGAACTCTCTTGGATTTAGTTTTTCTTTTTGTTTATTTTTATTTTTTTGATTCGCCTTTAGGCTAGAACCCTCTAGGGAATCGCTATTTTCTAAGAAGTGGGTTTAATTTTAGATTACCCATATCTTTAATTGAATCCACCATCTTTAATTTCTTACATTTTCTTTTTATTCTTAATTCTCCTTTTTGATTCGTGATTTTATTCATCTTTCCTTGTGAAAATCATTCATTCTTTGTCACATCCACTTTTACTTACATTTCGTGCCGATTTACATACTATCACTTTCATTCTCTCTATCTCTCCACAATCACACTTATTCTTCGCTCCTATTTGTCATGCATACAACATAAGAACCGATTTATATTTTCTCCTACAAAACACCTACCTCGTGGGATCGATATTTTTTTTATACTATAACTTGACACGGTTGTGTACTTGCAACATTTTTGGTACATGTTTATGTCGCATCAAGTTTTTGGCGTCGTTGCCGGGGAAGGTGCTTAAGTAGGATTTTTTATTATTTTGGTTCTTTAACTTGTGTGTTTCTTGTGAAAGAACTACTTGGAGATTAAAGATCAATAATTGGAGATTGAGGAATTGGAGATTCGCTTGTGGTAAGCCTTCTTCCTAATCTTTTCAATTCCACACCTTTAGTTAGTTTCTCACAATTAGTGACAATTATGATCTTAAAAAAAAGATTTTATTTTCGTTGAGCATAATAAAATTCACCATTCACTTTGACATTTACTAACAAGATAATAAATTCAAACAAATTTCCCCCTTCTCATTTGTTTGATTGATAACCCTAATTAAAAAAAGATTTTTACCATCATTTTTAGTCGTTTTTAATTCCTAGGGTTGCATTTCATATAGTTAGTAGGAATTCACCAAAGTGATTTGAGCATCTTGATTTGACACACACTTGAAAATATTCTTAAGGGAAAACCCCCTAATCAAGATAAGGTGAGGGATTTCATCACCCTTTCCTTAGCCCAAAAATCACTAATTCCTCACTACACAATCCAAGCCTAATAAAACTCATTAGACGTTGGCATTAAGAAATCGAGCTCAATAAGGAACAAAGAATCTTTAGGTGAACCGGTTTATGTTTTCTTGGATTAGTTGGTGTCTAAGGCAAGGTTTAAGAGTTGCGTAAAGCGCTCTGCAAGGAACGATGTACTTAATCAATCTGTGATCAACCTCTGTTCCTATCCTTACCTGGCTAACTAACCGAGTAAAACTTTTATCTTTTAACTTAAGGAAATTTTGGTTAGGAGCTGGTTTAGCTGAGTTATGCTTAACCCTAGAGTTAAAGTGATAACAAAGTGATTGTTTTTTATTTGTTTTAGTTAGGTTTTTCCTTTTTCTTCTCATAAAAAAACTAACTTTTGTTTTATCTTAAAAAAAGGGCATAAAAAATTGTTTTGGGAGCATGCAAAACGTAGATTAGGGACAATACACATCAACAAATTCGTTTTGAACAAATTAAAGAAATGGCTAATCCACATGTTCTCCAAGATATATGTTATCCCAAGAGGATTGAAATCCCCAATGAAGCTCAGGAGTTTGTAGAGAGCACATCTCAGTATTCGGTGAATGGTCCATTTTTTCCAACCTACAACCCAGGTTGGGCAAATTACCCAAACTTTGCATGGAATCAGGGAAACCACTCCGGAACTCAAAACTTCACTCCCTCTTCAACCTAACATTTTCCTAGGGGAAACACAGTTCCTTTCAATTCTAATCCATAATTTCAACACCCAATCTGTCACATCAAAATCAATCTCCTCATCATCAAGTTGTAACTCACACTCCTCTTGATACAGATCATGATAAATGTCTCAATATTTTGGAAAAATGTTTTGAAATCATAATTAAGGCCTCCACACTAGCCACGGATATGTTAAATCAAACATCCTACACAATGAACTCCTTTATGCAATCAACTAAACTCATACTTAACTCTAACACTCAAGCCACAACAAGATTAGAAACCCACATTGATCAACTAGCTAGTGCCATAAGGGAAGGAGAGGAAGGAGAAATTCTGAGTCAACCCATGGTCAATCCTAAGGACACTCAAATGAATGCACTACAGTCAGGAAAACAGGTCGATAATCAAGAAAGAACACCTTTAAGCTAAATTCTTATTCTAATTTATTCTCCTTCTGATAACTCAATTCAGGAAAGAACAGAGGAGGAAGAAGAAGAGTCAGATCCAAGTTTTAAGGAAATTTTCGGTGAGGAGATGAAAATATTAGGAGAAGCAGATCAGGTTTGTCAAAATAAAGAAACTATGTTGAACCATTGCTGCTTTGAACTCAATTTTGAAAAACTCTTTCTTGATGAACTAAGATTTTTGGAAAATATACAACAATCAAAAAATTTCTACACCTCAGCCATGAATCTTGGGGTTGAGGAAAGTGTTAAAGAAAAATTGGTTGTTAGAAAACAAACATTCATAAATCAAGAAACTTAGTTCAAAACGCATGACACCAATAATACCTACCTTCCATTACCACAAGAATTATTGAACACCCCGATATGCTTGGAATTTCAGCATAGTGTTGATTATATCATTTTGAATTTGTTTAAAATCCGGGGAAGAATTTTTAACAATAAGATAGGATTCAATGTAGAACATGAGCTCTTCATGTTGAATATTTCATTCTATATTTTTTATTTTGTTTATTTCAGCATAAAAAAATATTCTCTCATTTTAGAGTTTCTTGTTCAGTTTTGTGAAAAAAATCAAAAAAAAGAAAGAAAAAAATTTGAAAAAAAAGAAAAAGAAAAG